>ML677326.1:20946791-20974768 GCA_007922305.1 Dermatemys mawii
GCGGAGCGAAGCGAGGAGCTGGGCTGGCTGCAGCCGCTGCCGCCCCAGTGTGACAGGCAGAGCGGGCGAGAGGCTGCGCTGATCCCCGCGGAGGAGGGAAGCCTGGCACGGAGAGCCAGGGAGCGAGCGCCCGCTGCTGCCCGCCTCGCTCAGGTGCAAACCGAGGACTCGGAGCCTCCTCCTCCGCCCGGCCCCCGCCGCCTCCGGGCGCCAACTCGAGCCCTGCGGGAAGGGGAAGCGGAGCCGACCTCTGCAGCTTGGAGAGGAGGGAAGGGGGAGCCCCTACTGGCCGCCCTGCCCAGGGCGGACGGCAAAGCCACCGCGAGGGAGGGCGAGCCCCTTTGGGGATAGGCGGAGCTTGGGGTGAGCTCAGCCCTGGGACAGCGGACACCTGGACAGCGGCTCGCTCCTCCCCACGGGAGGGACTCAGGGGTTGGCGCTAACCCGCTTCCACCCCACGCCTCTTCGGCGCCAGAAAGCTGCGGGGAGCTCCCTGGGGCCTGATCCAACCTCCGGGAAAGCTAATGGAAAGACTGGTACCGATTTCACTGAGAACTGGATCCGACCCGGGAAGTAGTGAGGTGTAATGTGTCCGGGAAAGGGGCCGTGGCCGTAGCAGCAGAAACTCAATCTGCAGCTCCAGCTGATCTGACCCCCCTCTTGACCTATTTTACAGAGAGTCCAACCATGAAATTGGAGTCCGGATCCAGTTAAGTCTCTGATCCCCGCCCCTCAAAATCCCCCAAACCACTTTTCCGGAGTGGACTCCTGCAATTGCTATAAACCCTGATCCTGGCAACACCTGGGCATTGCAACTACTGAGGTGTAAAATTATTCCCCAAAGCCTGTGCAGGGTTGGGGTTCAGAGACTGCAAAACTGCTTGAAGCAGTGACTCTCTCTTCCTATGGGTTTGTACAGTGACTACTAGCACAATGAGGCATCTGTTGTGATTGGGATCTATAGTAATAATAGTATCGGTGGGATGTAAATAATAATTAGTATAATAAAATCACTTTTGCTAAAAGTTGTTCACTTTTACTGCAAAGATGAAAATACAGGTAGCTGAGGCGTGTATAAATGTGATGAGTAAAAATACTAATAGGAAAAAGAATCTAAACATATACTGTACTTAAAAGTATTAAAAATAACACAAAGACTCTTCCTACCCTGTCTAAAATAATTTTAAATGAGGGAAGCTAATGAGTGAGACTTGGCAAATCAGCCTATAGTGTTACCTTTTAACAACCCTTTCAGCATTACTTGTTTCATTTCATGTTTGTTTGCTTGAATTTACAGCATGATGTACTAAAAAGAGATGTACTGCATGATGTACTTAAAAGAAGGAGGCTGTACTGGGATTGGTTTTAAGTAGTTCTGTCAACATTTATCAAAATTGATCTGCATTTGCCAAAAGTGACACATGGTTCTTCAAGGCAAAATGTGTTAGAAATAGCACAAACAGGGCATCCTCCTCCTCCCCCTGAAATAATGGTCAGACTTTCACTGATTTCAAAGGGAGAAAAGCAGACCCATGCCACACAAAAATAATTTGGGGTCAATCATTGGGGTTAATGAGCAGAGCATTGCTGCAGTCTATGGAGCTGTGCTAATTTACATCAGTGACCTACCAGACTGGTCCAAAATAGGAAAGCTGGAATCTGCTTGGAAGAGAAAGACTGGGAAAGTTTGTATTTGCACCATTTCTACTAATATATATTGCCTGGAAAGAGAATTTATTAATCACTAGTTACAATAATAGATTTATCAGGAGGAACTTCCCAAGCTATGTTACAGGGGGACCAAATAACAGCTCTATAGTGAAGCGTTTTGTAAGAAATTCCAGCATAAACGGTTACTTTCATGGTTTTTCATTTCCACATAGACATCTTTGTTCCCCAAACCAAACTTATCAATCACGCTTTACTTTTACAGATGAGATGAAAAAATCAAAACATTCTGGTGCAGTATTTTGTTTTGAAAATTAGCTGCTTTACATTGCCAATAACTTGTTCTGAAAACAAATGCTAATAAGGCATTTTGCTATGCCGATTTAGAGCTTGATTCTGCAACCCCTTTCACAAATGTGCTGTCCCATCCATGTCTGTAGGGCTATTTGCATAAATATTTCAGGACTCAGTCCTCAGTGAACATACACACACAGGCATTTTTAATCCTCTTCTTCCAAGCAAGCTCTGTCTACTGCTGCTGTTCTCTGTATGGAGGTGGGGGATGAGGCCATTGGCTGAGTATCCAAGAATGGTCCCTCTAAAGAAGAAGGGGTTCTGGAAGTCTCTAATTTACCCCTACACCTCTAACTAGAGATGGTTTGGATAGTCACAGGGGATGAGTTAATTTCAATTAGGTAAACTCTGCTGCCAGTACTGGAAGGTGGGGGACAGGTTGCTGTGAGCATTATGCAGGCTTATGAGGCTATTCATCCTTGGACCTTTGGTTTGTGTGTGTATTTCAGGTCATACTCAATGCCTGCTCCAACTAACAGCTAGATGCACTGAAATAGAGATGACATGTAAGAATATCCAATGATACATATATGCAAGGCCCCATGATCTATGCAGAGTTGCCAGGTAGCTGGCAACATCATGCTTTTACCCAGCAGCTACTGTAACTAGCTTGCAATGACCTGCTGTGGGCACAAACCCTGGGACATCCCACTCAAGGGGTCTGATATAGGCAGCAGCCTCGTAGCTCCTGATTGGCTCTCTGCCCTATATAAACCCAAGGGGCATTCCAGGAAGAATTCAGGCAACAATGTGGATCTCCTGTAGCTGCTATGACCATTCCGGCTCTTGGTTTTGACCTCAGCTTGATTTGTGTCTTCACCTCTTGCTGAAGAGCCTGAAAACTGACTCAGAGTCTGACATTTGGTTTTGATGCTGGTCTGGAACCTGAGTATGAACTCCTCCTACGGTTGTCCAATTTTCGACTGGATTGCCTGGTCGAAAAGGGGTCCTGGCAGCTCCTATGAATGCTGCTGACCGGGCTGCTAAAAGTCTGGGGTGGGGCAGAGGTGTTCTGGTTTCTGCCATCAGAAAGTTTGCAACTCTAATTTCTCCACCACCAGTTTTAGATTTGCCCCTATTCTGACCCTTGGTCCTGACTGTCTTTTTTGGGATCCTGACATATTGGGTATATTTCCTTTTGTACCTTTTTTCTCTGCAAGAGGAGAGCCTACCTCCTGTATTGACATCAAAATCATAGTCATAGCAACTAATTACAATATCACAAGCAGATAATTATGACTTCAGTTGAGGGATGAGAAACAAGGAGCATGTGTTACTAATAATTTCAAATAGATTAAGGGGAGTATGTGTATTGAGAGAGTTGTTATGGATAGGCTGGGTGCATTGAGAATGATTTTTTGGACATTGTCTAATTATTTGCACATTTTTGTTTGCAACTCTTTGTGTGCATAGAGCATAGACCATAGACCAGACATGCTTTTTGTACATCTACATCAATTAATAAAATAACTATATAATACTAAAGCTGAAGATAATTACATAATTTTCAGTCTATAAAGAGCATAATTGCTAAACAGAATATTTTTCAAACTTTGCTATAAGGCAAATGCAACTCTTTAAGAAAAGACAGGATAGTTTAACTATGAATTCTTTTGCTTGTATTGTATTGTTAGTCTCTAGTATTTAACATCCAGTCAGGGCCATCCATAGAGGAGTGTGGGGCCTGGGACAAATCAGTCCCCACCGTAGGCGTGGGAATTAGGGGAGTGGGGGATGCTGCAGTACCCTCAGGCTCCTGGCTGCCATCCCACTCCTAGGATCTCAGTTGGGGTCCCTGTGCCCATGGTCCCAGCTGCCACCTTGTGCACTCAGGGCACTGATACCACCCTGCACACTCAGGGCTCCAGCTGCTGCCCCACACGCTGGGTCTTTGCTGCCGCCCTGTATGCTCAGAGTCTTGGGCACCGGCCACTCGCACCGGCTCACAGGGCCCCCCAAAGTGGGGCCCAGAGCAGTTGCCCCAATTCGCCCTACCAAAGGGATGGTTCTACATCCAGCATGTGTTTTTAAAAGTATAAAAGTATTTAAGTATAGTAATTCCTTTATCCATAGTATTGATCCCACAATTGTACTTCTGACTTTTAAGACAAAAACAAACATAACATTCTATAAATATGTGGAGTGAAACAAAGGAGAGAATATTACAGTGATCGTGTCCTTTTACTTGGTTAATTTGTTTATATCTCCCTCTCACTGTTCATAGTAATCCTGGGAGCCTGACATGGAGTTATTTTCTTTTCTTATCAACATTGTTTAGCTTGCTGTTTATAGCATGATATCTTTTGCAAATATGTAAGAAGAAGGTAGCTCAGATGTTGAAGATACCAACCTTCACAGATTCACAGAATTCAAAACGGAAAGAGACCATTCAATAATCTAGTCTGACCTCTCATATATCACAGCTTATTAAATTTCACCCACTTTCCTCTGCATTAGGCGCAATAATTTGTGTTTGACTAAAGCATGTGTTCCTAAAGGCATCCATCCCTTGTGAAGCCATCTGGAGAATTCATCATTTCCCTTGATAGCTTCCTGCAATCACTAGTCATACTCACCTTTTTTTTTAATGTGTAATTTCTAACTTAAGTTTGTCTGGCTTCATCTTCCAGCTATTGGTCCTGTGAGATTAAAGGACACTTTAGTACCCAATATTTTCTCCCATGAATGTACTTGTACACTATAATCAAGTCACCTCTCAATCTTCTTTTTGATAGGCTAAACAGATTGAGCTCTTTAAGTCTCACTCCAAGGCATGTTTTTTTCCAGCCCTCAAATAATTGTTGTGGCTGTTTTCTTCACCGTCTTCATTTTCAACATTCTTTCAATTTGTGGAAACCAGAACTGGATGCAGTATTCCAGTGCCTTCACCAATGTCATATAAATGTAAAATCACCTCCTAACTCCTACTCACTACTCCCTCGTGTATGCATCTGTGACGGGGCAGACCAAATCCGCACTGGGATAGAGGGGGTTAATCACTCCTTCTTGGCAGAGGAAGCCCCACCCCGGAAATCCTACTGGGCATGCTCCCGGTGTCAGAGCAGTATAAAAGTCTGCCAGAGTGCTCAATCTGGGCTGGCTGCCGGAGAGGAAGGACGCTCTACGGAGGCTCCAGCTCCGGACCAGGTACCTTTACCTGGGAGAGCTGAAGAACTGGGAGTGCAGATCAGAGGCTCGCGGTGAAAGAGACCCCAGCAAGTAGTGGCAGCTGCTGAGGATCCCAGAGACTCTGGGTTACCGGAGCTACAGAGGACTGGTGGGAAGTGACCCAGGGAAGGTAAGGTCAGCGTGTTGCGGTCAGGATCCCTGCTGACCCCGGGAGGGAGTACTCCGCCCAGACAGTGCCCTGGGTCGGAGCCTGGTGAAGGTGGGAGTGCCCAGGCTCCCGTACTGGGGGGTCTTTAAACCCCCCTTCTTTCCCACAACTCACCTTATTCCTAGAGACTCTGGCCATAGGGCCATGCGGCCATAGGGGCCTTATCCATAGAGACTCTGGCCATTGGGGCCCACTGCCGCAGAGGCAGCGTGTGTAGTGACTTTGGCTGGTAAGCCACACGCTCCCATTAGGGGAAGACTGAGTGAGAGACTCTGGCCATTGGGCCACACTACTGCAGAGGCAGCACATGTAAGAGACTGCAGCTGGTGAGCCACACACTCCAGTTAGGGGAGGAGTGAGTGAGCGACTCTGGCCATTGGGCGACACTGCTGCAGAGACAGCGCATATAGAGACTTCGGCTAGTAAGCCACACACTCCTATTATGGGAGCAGAGAGAAAAGGGCTCTGGCCATTGGGCCACGTTGTCATAGGGGCACCGTTCATAGAGACTCTGGCCATTGGGCCGTGCTGTCACAGAGGCCTAAGACAGAAAGGCTTTGGCTGCTAGGCCACGCTCACCTATAGAAGGTGTAGAAAGGGCGGGGTTGCCTCTCGCCCCAGACCCAAGAGGGGCTGACGAGGTATCAGCCCCTCCACAGCATCCAAGGATCCCAATATCCCTTTTACCCACAGTATCACCCCCTCTGCTAGTGTGGAGTTGCTTGTCCACTATAGTCCCTAAATTCTTTTCAGAATACCTACTTTCCAGGATATAGTTCCCATTCTATAGGTATGACATGTTCCTAGATGTATATTTAGGCATTCTAAATGTCCTGTATGGGATGCAGTCATTCTTCCTAGATGTATAATTTTGCATTTGACTGCGTTAAAACACATTTTGTTTAATGGGCTCCTCAAAGAATGAAATCAGGTTTGTTTGACAAGACAGCGAAAGTATTTCTTTCAATCTGAGAAAATTAGGTGGAGAGAGAAGAGTGCTACAATCACTGTACATTTATTAAATTTAAGTTTTGTCAATGAAGTAATAACAAATCAGGAAAAGGAAACTAGAATTCCCAAAAGTTGAATGGGAAAGGATATTAGAACCACCTATGCAATATTATAGGTATTCAGTCATACTTCCTTTATGGATTTTAAAAGGAGGATATGGAAAAGACATTGCCTGATGTTGCCACTGTTCCACTACATCCTGGATGACTACTGTATTACAGGCATTCTAAAGGGAGAAGCTTTGTTGTGTGAATGCACTCTGATAAGTGATATAGGATCTTGCTTGAAAAAAGGCTCCATAGGAGTGCATGACTCTTTAATGTCATACTATTCCATTGAGTATACTATGTGTAGGGTGTTGGATTCATTGTACAGTAGCAGTGTGGAACTCATTTTACAATGAGTTATTTAAAAACTTCCCTCTGCTTTTGTCCCAGTGCTCCTTTTCTCATGATTGATCTGTTTCTAAAACACAGAGGTGGAAGATAGCTAAAAGCACAAAACTGAAAGTAACATAATTGTGAAAACATTAAAAAGGTTTCTTTGTATGGGCAGATTGAAACGATGTTACATAACTAAGTCGGAATTTGTCAGGTTGCAGTAATATAGTAAACCCTTAAGCAATTGAAGACAGATTTCTTGTGTTATGACTGTGGAAATGTTAAAGCTGTGGGGAGGGGGGCCCTGTAGGCAGCAAATATGTTTTGTGATCAATTCAACCTAGAGAATTTCTTAGTTTGAAAGGTATAAGATTGTAAATTCATATATTACAACATTCTGAATTCAGGGAACAACAATTATATTAACTCAGATCTAGAATGCAATAAAAATGGTAGAAGTGAGGTTTCTTTTACCTGATGCATGTATAGAATCTAGTGACATAATGTTTGATACTTTGCAATACTGATTATTTGCTGTGCCCCTAAATGTCCCATCTCTTCACGTGGTTCTTGACATGCCTGCCTTTTTGTCTTTTCCAGGTAATATCAGTTCATTTTATAATTTAGTTTTCTGATAAAAAATATTTTGTTTGTATCCAAATACAACACATGCCATTTATGCATCAAAGCAGCCATCTTACCACATCGTCTAGTCGTTTCTCAGCTATTCAATTTGTGTCCCCCAGGGACTTATAACAAAGAATTTTAGCAATAGCTGGCTCTTCCTTTGGAGCTGCCAAAAGGTCTTCTTGTGGAATAGGCTTTAGTGGATTTAAGAACACCAGGGAGAAGCGTTCTACTGCCAAAGAATTGGCAGTACTAGCTGCTAACCAAGACACAAAGAACTGGCAAGGCACATCCAAAGACTGTAAGACAGTTTTGCACTTACATAACTCCAGCAGTAACTGACCTGAGATCAATTTGCACTAGTATAAGTTAAAGGAGAGTCAATCCCAAATATGTCAGTATTAGTATCTGGAGACTTGTCTGTTATTTTCCCTAACTACTGGGCTGATTGGAATCAGAAATTGAATTTATAGCAATACAAGACTAGCGATAATAGATTTCACTTGACCTAAGGACTAGTTAGTTTAACAAAAAGAAAAGAAAAAGAATAGTAAAATAGATTAAGGTCTGGGCTACACTGGGGAAAGGGGTGTTTTCAAACTAAGATACACAATTTCAGCTATGCTATTCGTATCTTAGTTCGACTTACCTGGCCATCCTCACGATGGCTCCCCTGTCAACTCCGCTTACTCCTCTTGCGGAGCTGGAGTTCTGGAGTCAACGGGGAGTGCGTTTGGGGATCGATTCACTGCGTCTAGATGAGACATGATAAGTCGATCCCTGACACATGGAACACTACCCTCCGATCCGGCGGGTAGCATAAGTGTACCCTAAGGAATGAATCCAACTGCCCAAAGTTGTGGTACTCCTCAAAACTTCAAGCTATGGCTTGTCAAGCAACTAGGCCAAATGCAAAGAGCCTCTGGATGCAGAGGGCCCCCTTTGCAGAGCAATTTATGTGATATTGCTGTGTAAGGAGGAAGAGCTAGATGTGGGGTGACAGCTGGCACAGTATAATCTTCCTGCATGGCAGCACTGCTAAGTGGGAGGAGTGCAAGTTGGGGGCCAGGTAGGAATGGGCTTGGAGAGGGGTAGACCCAGAAGATCTTCTTCGCAGATCTTCCTGTTCTAACCACCACCAATAGGGGAAGCATGTGAAGAGGTACAGAGGCTACTTCAGCCATTGGTTATAGAGTCTCCTTTGGTGGCTCATGTTGCTCCACAGGCTGCAGAGGTATTGCTCCGTTTACATAGGTGTATCTGCCTAGCGCCCAGCTTGGCTACTCAAGGTAGGTAATGATGGTCTCCAAATTTGAACTCTACTGCAGACAGATTAGAGGTACGTGAATCTAGAATCCTGAAAAAAATCCTGATGATAAAAGGGGATAGAGCAGATCATTTATTAGCAATCGCCTTTCAAATCTAGCAAATTCATGTTTCTAAGCTGTTATCTCATGGGCCTGCCAAGATCAATAGGCTTCTTGCTTTATTTAAATAGAATCTTTATCAGCTGGATTCATTTACATAACTACCAACTATTGTGTTTTTTTTCAAAAAATACCCACTGATCACACCAATCCAGCTGAATTCCATAGCAGGATCAGTTAATTCTTCGCTCAGCAATCTAGCACCTGAAAGTTGGAAATGTCCTGCCACAAACCATCACAGAAAAAAAGTTTTGTTTGGATTTAAATATCTTAAATGCTTGCATCTGAAATTTATATTATGCATTATTTTGGGTGACAGACATGTTTTGCATTTATTCTCCCCCCCTCCCCACCAGTGAAAATGTGTGAGTTAGTAGTTTTCACTTCTTAATCCACTCTTCTATTATCCTCACTTCTCTTTATAGAATCATATTTCCGTCATGAATGATATATGAATAACTTAATAATGGCGGGTGAGAAACAATTTGCATATGCTAATTGAAATAGTCAAATGATTGGCTTTCTTATTTAGGCAACGCACGCATTTTAAGTTCGATTTGTACCATGTAAGTGATAGATAATTATGGCCACACAAGTGGAGACCTGCACAAAGCAATAAACATATGCTTGATTCTTTTATCACCTCAGTAAATTGGTATCAGGTACATTCTGCCTAGCCCTTACATGGGCAAGCAGTGTGTGAGGGAGTGTGAGGACAAAGCCTCTTCTCGTACAGCTCCTGTGTTGGCCAGACAGCACTGCAGTCAAAGAGGTGCAAGGACTGCTCCCTAATTAATCCCCCAGGAGTGACTGGTACTGTGACATTCTGGTGGTCACTATCACCAGCCCTGTAACTCTGCTGTGCAACTGTGGTTCACAACCAGTCATATATATATCATAATGACCATCAAGTTGAGAACATTACAAGATTTTATAAAAGACCTTACCGGATACATTTTTATAGTGCAATAATACAGTGTGCAATTAGTTGGTTTAACTGCTCATTTGGGGGGTTTAAACTTTCTGTTCTCTGATCATCACAGATACCTCAAAGAGAACAGATTGGTCAGAGCCTCCAACCCTGTCAGCAGAAGTAGGAATAAGTTTGTTGAATCACTCAAAAAGGTGTGTTAGTTTGGGTGTTCTCCCATTCACTGAACAATCCTGGAAAACATTGTGAGAGTGCTTCTCTTGGGACAATGTGGTTTCATACCACCTCCAAGCCACTGCTGTGCATACATGCATGCTTTGTATGCATTGTTAGGCACATGATATTTGAGGCCATATGTTTTCACCTAATCAAGAAGTTTGGGGATCCGGTATAGCTTCACTTCTTGAAATGCACTGTTGCTTTTAAAAAACACTTTTGTTGTGGCATCCTCTAATCCTTAATGGCCAGATCTTGCCATTTATGTTGAATAGTACTTCATTCACCGGTTCACAGTCATGCTGGAAGGTCATAACAAATGGAGTCCCACAGGGATCAGTTCTGGGTCCAGTTCTGTTCAATATCTACATCAATGATTTATATAATGGCATAGAAAGTACACTAATAAAGTCTGTGGACAATACCAAGCTGGGAGAGGTTGCAAGTGCTTTGGAGGAGAGGATTATAATTCAAAATCTTCGGGACAAACTGGAGAAATGGTCTGAAGTGAATAGAATGAAATTCAATAAGGACAAATGCAAAGTACTCCACTTACAAGGAACGATCAGTTGCACACATTCAAAATGGGAAATGGCTCCCTAGGAAGGAGTAGTGTGGAAAGGAGTACTGCCTAGAACAGAGATCTGGGAGTCATAGTGAATCACAAACTTAGTATGAGTCAACAATGTAACCCTGTTGCAAAAAAATCCAAACATCATTCTGGGATTTTTTAACAGGGGTATTGTAAGCAAGACACAAGAAGTAATTCTTCCACTCTACTCCACACTGATTAGGCCTCAACTGGAGTATTGTGTCCAGTTCTGGGAGCCACATTCCAGGAAAGATGTGGACAAACTGGAGAAAGTCCACAGAAGAGCAAGAAAAATGAGTAAAGATATAGAAATCATGACCTAAGAGGAACCATTAAAAACAAAATTGGTTTGTTTAGTCTGGAGAAGAGAAGACAGAGGGAACGTAACAGTTTTCAAGTACATAAAAGGTATCCTTTACCTCTGAGGATAGGACAAGAAGCAATGGACTTAAACTGCAGCAAGGGAGATTTAGGTTGGACATTAGGAAATACTTCCTAATTGTCAGGATGGTTAAATACTGGAATAAATTGCCTAGGGAGGTTGTGGAATCTCCATCATTGGAGATTATTAAGAGCAGGTTAGACAAACACCTGTCAGGGATGGTCTAATACTTAGAGTGCAGGTAGGCCCACACAAAGGGGGCTTGGGTGAGGGGGCAAAAGGGGCAATTGCCCAGGGGCCCAAGGCTTTTAATTCACCCAGGCGGGCTGCTGGGCACCAAGGTGCTCAAGATCACTCCAGGCCCCGTGCTTTGGGAGGACCCACGGGCCAGTGGGGGCGGTCCCAGAAGTGACAGATTTGTCACTTCTACACTGTGTCCCACCTCCCCTCAGGACAGCACTGGCCCTGGCCCTGAGGCCTGGAATTTCTGTCAGGGGACACGAGTGCATGGGACTGAACTAGATGACCTTTGAAGGTTTCTTCCAGTCCTATGATTCTATGAAGTAAATTGAATTATTCATGAAGTAAGGTACTACTCGACCTAAAATGGGTGCTCTATCTGGTATATAATTAAATATAACTAATGAGAGCAGTATGCATGGACTATGTACTCTCCTTATTGCATGCACATTAGAGCTCATTGATATCACTGGGATTTCGACACACAGAGCAAAGGGACTATGAAACCCATGTTATAGATACTCAGAAAAATCCAAAGGGATTATATGACCCATGTTTTGGATGCACAGAAAAGATGAGTGTAAATTATTTATAGCTGCAAATTATCTTTGCAAGAGTAATAAATATGAAGCCATATTTGTAAGTTCCACAGTGATATACTTTTATGAGCTCAGAGCTGCTGTTGTATAAATTCAACAAAGAGAAGCTGTTTGGACTTGTTTCAAATTTCCTTAGCTACAGGAGCAAAGAATGTATTTCTCTATTTCACGTTACAAAGAATGGAAAGAAAATCTTTCATCTATTTACTAGAAAATACAGCTGTAATGAAACTATTTACATTTCTCATGCAGGCTGGTTGACTAGTGTGAAAATGAAAACTATCAGGTTGCTTAGAGTTTGAGGGGTAAATTGTGACTAGCTCTGTAGGGGTGCTAAAGGGGACATGTTCAGAGGGTACTAGGAAGAGCTGACAGGAAGAATTCTTATGAACCAGTTTCCCAGTTTGGAATGTTTCACTGAGATGGCCCAATTTTGCCTATATTCTGATGGATCCCAGGTTTTGAAACTACCACGTTTTTATCAGACACCTGCCTAATTTCCTGCCGCTTTGCCTGCCTGGATGAGTTTCCAAGGTCCCTACATCTGATGATCTGAGACCTTCCAAGGTTCAGGACTGTAGGACAGCCATTCATACAGACAGTCCTGTAACCACAGTTCTATTCCCTTTTGAAGGGAATTTTGAAATATTAACAACCTCTATGACTATGTCTACTATGTGTATGATCCCTCACTCTCACAGATCTTGGGAGACAGACTAGTTCTCGCTTACAGACAGCCACCCAACCTGAAACAAATACTCACCAGCAACCGCACACCACACAACAAAACACTAACCCAGGTCCCTATCCTTGTAACAAAGCCCGATGCCAACTCTGTCCTCATATCCATTCAATTGACACCATCATAGGACCTAATTACATCAGCCACACGATCAGAGGCTCATTCACCTGCACATTGACCAATGTTATATATGCCATCATGTGCCAGCAATGCCCCTCTGCTATGTACATTGGCCAGACCGGCCAGTCTCTACGCAAAAGAATAAATGGACACAAATCTGACATCAGGAATCATAGCATTCAAAAACCAGTAGAAGAATACTTCAATCTTCCTGGCCATTCCATTAAAGACTTGATGGTGTCAATTTTAAAACAGAAAAACTTCCAAAACAGACTCCAGCGAGAAACTGAGGAACTGGAATTAATTTTCAAATTGGACACAATAAACCAAGGGCTAAATAAAACTTGTGAATGGTTCTCTCATTACACTAATTGATTGCCTTTCCCTAGTTAATTTACCTTCAATAGTTATCTCCTGTCAGACACAGAGATCCATTTCAAAAGGTATTTTTTTCTCCTGCTGATAACGGCCCATCCAAATTAAACAGCCTCTTAGAAGTGGTATGCTAATGTACAACTTTTTTTTTTTTTGCTTTCTGTGTATATAAATACATCTTACTTCTGTTCCATTCTATGCATCCAATGAAGTGGGCTATAGCCCACGAAAGCTTATGCTGAAATAAACTGGTTAGTCTCTAAGGTGCTACAAAGTCTTCCTCGTCTTATTTATGTCTACTCTGGCGCACATACTTGGTTATTTGACTAAGTACATGCTTGCACATGTTCCCTATACCCACACCCAGTGTCCACATACGCTGTGCTGGACACAGGTATAGGCAGTGTCCCTGCTAACACTGTTCCTCTCAGCAAACAGTATGATGTCTGAAAGCATTTGCTAGCACTTTCATACTGTTAGTCTTCATTGCTTTTACTGTGAGGTGAACGTTTGGCTTTTCACCTCCACAGTAAAACTAAAGTTCCTGTGTTTTTACCTTGGGATAGTGCATATGTGCTGGTTACCCTGAGGTAAAAAATGCACTTTTTTTTTTTTTTTTAGCAGTGAAGACAAATTAGTGAGTGAGCATAAATGGCCTGCAGAACACCAAGCCTTGCTCCCAGCTATTTGACTACATGCCTTTTTCCAGGGGTTGACCCAGAATGTCAGTGTAAGTTCTTGTTGCTATTTCTGTAGAAAGTGCTGCCGATAGTTGACGAGTATGTCCTGGTGTTTCATATTAATGTGAATTTCTCCCAAAGGTATATGCCTCACTGGCTCTATGATAGTAGCATGCAAAAATGTTAGTGTGTGGAGAGCTGGGATAGGAGATGCCTTTCACTTCACTGAGAAGTGTGCCACAAAATGCTGCAGAATCCTCTGAGCTTTGTTTAACCTTTCTCCATTATTCTCCAACACTTAGATACATGGATTCCAAGGCCAGAAATGACCATTGTGATCATCTAGTCTGACCTCCTGCATAACATAGGCCATAAAACGTCCCCAAAAGAGTGCTCTGAAACAATTAAGTAAAATGAAGAATATAATATTCTTCATATATCTGTCACAGATAGGGAGAACTACTCTTATAGTTCAGAGCAATTAATTAAGAGAGAAGAGCCACAAAAATGATTAAAGGTCTAGAAAACATGACCTATGAGGAAAGACTGAAAAAAATTGGTTTTGTTTAGTCTGGAAAAGAGAAGACTGAGAGGGGACATGATAACAGTTTTTAAGTACATTGGTCAAGTAGGTACCAATGACATAGGGAAGGATAGAACAGAGATCCTGGAGACCAAATTTAGGCGCTAGGTAAGAGATTGAAGTCCAGGACCTCCATAATAGCATTCTCTGAGGTGCTTCCAGTTCCATGTGCAGGTCCAGTTAGACAGGCAGAACTGCAGAGTCCCAATGTGTGGATGAGATGATAGTTTAGGGAGGATGGGTTTACATTTATTAGGACCTGGGGAAACTTCTGGGAAAGGGGGAGTCTATACAGGAAGGATGAACTCCACCTAAAACAAAATGGAATCAGATTGCTGGTGCTTAAAATTAAAAATGTTATAAAGCAGTTTTTAAACTAAGGTCTGGGGGAAAGTCAAGGGGTACAGAGGAGCACGTGGTTTGGATATCCCTTAGGGGAGGAACTATTAATGGAGATTCCCTATGCCCTAAAAGGAGAAGAGGCTGGAAGATGATAAAATACAAGTAGGATCTGATGAGAAACAATCAAATGAAAAGAAATCCCATTCAATTACATCATGTAACAGCAGGTGTCTAAACAATAACAAGTTTTTAAAATGCTTATATACCAATGCTAGAAGTCTAAATAATAAGATGGATGAACTAGAGTGCCTCATATTAAACGAGGATATCGATACAATAGGCATCACAGAAACTTGATGGACTGAGGATAATCAGTGGGACACAGTAATACCAGGGACAAAATATATCTGAAGGACAGAACAGGTTATGCAGATGGGGGAGTGGCACTGTATGTGAAAGAAAGGGTAGAATCAAATGAAGTACAAATTTTAAATGAACTAAACTATATATATCATAGAATCTCTGTGGATAGTAATTCCAGGACTGAATAATAAGAATATAGCAAACAGAATGTTGGGAATCATTAAGAAAAGAATAGATAAGATAGAAAATATCATAGTGCCTCTATCTAAATCCATGCTACTCCCTCATCTTGAATGTGCATGCAGATGTGGTCACCCCATCTCAAAAAAGATATATTGGACTTGGAAAAGGTTCAGAAAAGGGAAACAAAAATTATTAGAGGTATGGAATGACTTCCGTATGAGGAGAGATTAAAAAGAGTAGGACTTTTCAGCTTGGAAAAGAGGCGACTAAGTGGGGAATATGATAGAGGTCTTGAAAATCATGACTAGTGTGGAGAAAGTAAATAAGGAAGTGTTATTTACTCCTTCTCATAACACAAGAACTAGGGTCACCAAATGAAAGTAATAGGCAGCAGGTCTAAAACAAACAAAAGGAAGTATTTTTTTCACACAACATATAGTCAACCTGTGGAACTTCTTGCCAAAGGATTTGTGAAGGCCAAGACTATAACAGAGTTAAAAAAAGGAACTAGATAAATTCATGGAGAATAGGTCCATCAATGGCTATTAGTCAAGATGAGCAGGGATGGTGTCCCTAGTCTCTGTTTGAGAGAAGTTGGGAATGGGCGACAGGGGATGGATCTCTCAGTCATTACCTGTTTTGTTTGGCATTGGAGTCAAAAGTGGGACTTAGGTGCCTAAAACAAAGTCTTAGGTTCCTAATTCCTTTTGCCATTCAGGCCCAAATTATTAGAACTTTTCCATTTCCAAGGATAATTGACCGAGTTTTGCAGCCCTTCAGTTGGGTTTAGTGAACCCAATGCCTGAGTAATGAGTGCCAGATCAGGCTTCATAAACCCTATGCAAAAGGCTCTTTTATGTACATATATTGGTTTGTGGTTTTGTTAATAATGTAATGAAATGTCTTAGTCTATTCGACATTTGTAGATCTTTAGTGTATTTGACTACGCCATATTACAGAACCCTGGCTGCTGCCCTACTTGCTCTCAAAGAAGAGCAGAGTATTAAAAATGACCCTTACAATACATGAAACTATATTTTATTAAATCTCCAAATCAGTTTATTGTTTCAGCAGGGTGACACTGCCTAAAACAAAGACCTTGAACCCTTCATGTCTTAGCAGCTATTTGTAAAAGCAGACAGTGTCAGTGCTGAGTGTACACTGATGCCTGGATACTGTGAGACTGACTGATTGGAAAACTGACATTTTCTCATTATACGTAATGACACCATATTCAGGTAGTTAGTCCTTTTGATTCACCTAAGTTACATCACTACTTGCCTAAATAATATGAACAGGATTTGGCCCTAATCACAGAAGAGACGGCCTAGCAACATGTTTTAAGTTGTACTGCTGCCCATCTCCTTGGTATCAGAACACCTTCCATAAAACAGATTGGCACTAGCTGTGTCCCTAGTGGACTTCATGGAATCTCTGCCTCTTCTCCCTTTTCATATTAAAGCTCTGGTTGGACTAGCGTGTTGCTTGTTTTTATTTTTATTCTATTATGTTTTGATTTTTAGCAGAGATGAGGAGAGAAAGGGGAGCAGTTAATGTTATCACTGTTGCTCTGGTTATAGTATAAAAACTTGATCAGATAGGAAATGCTGCAAAACAGTCCTAAGATTTAGAAACATTTTAATTTATTTTTGAGCTCTGTACAAAGGTTTTAACAAAGTATTTGGCACTGAAAAACAATATGAACCACAGAATTGCTTGGATAGTCAAGTCAAATATTTTTAAAAGCTCCGCTGTTGTTTGTGACTTAGAGAAGTGCATTAGACTCATATTTTCTTGATTTTTTTTCTTTTTCCATTAAGAAGAGTGATTTCAGTATCACTCTTCCTGAGTATTACTTTCTGGGAATAAAGTGATATTGATAGAAGCGGTCTTAAAGGAAGTGTTTTTTTTATTCCTGGAAAACTTGTGCTTGAGATCAGGGCACTGTGGCTGTCTGTTTTTATAACCCGTTGAGTGGCATGACTTTATTTCCTTGTCTTCTTTTATCCTGAGGTCAAAGGAATGATATACTTTATAACATCTGTGCTCAGGGCATGTGTCTAAAAAAGACAAATGCATTTCACGACTATCTACTTTGTTATATGTAGGTGACTTTGAAGTACTACATGTTTATATATACGCAATCTATGCCAAATGATGACAGTTTCACACAAGAGAAAACACATTCTTCCTCATTTAGGCAGAGATCCGAGATGTATATTAGCAAACAATTTCCTTGAATCTTTCGTTTCATGAGAGTTTGAAAAAAGAAAAGATTGGCTTGCCATGGACTGCAGTCAGCTGACTGCAGTCAGGAACAGCCCATCTTACACTGTAGGGAACACCCAAACTCCAGTGCTTTGCATTTGGGGTTTCTTAAACAGTTTAAGATGTGAGCTTGCAGTTAGGGTAAGTTGATGTTTGACTCATTTGTTAATATGCAGAGCTCCTTAAGGTGGTTTGTGGGAGGGCTTAGGAAATATTGCAGCAATAAATTATGTAGCACAGATGTTCCATATCAGACTTTATCTGTACTGGAGACCTTTATCTGTAACTAATGCCAGACATTTGCCTTTAACTGAGAGATACATGGGCCTGATAAATGTTTTACATAAAGGGCTATATTCATCCTTGGTCAATGGACCTACAATAAAGAAGAATTTGGCTCTAAATGAAATTTAAAAAAGGAGTATAAACAATTAGTAAAATCTGTACCACACTTCTTCAGTCTCAAAAGACTTCCTTCGGCCCCCATTTGGTATATTACTTGGTCCTTATATACTGAGATCTCTCATTTGCTACTGGAGGGACTTTTTACAAAGTATTCAGTCAAGACACTGAATTTTAACAAACTAATTGTATAGTCTTCCCAAATATCCCTTATGTAGATATGATGATGGTTTACAGATGAGAAAATTTAACCACAAACAGTTTAAATGTCTTATCTAAGGCCACACAGAAAATAAATAGCAGAGGTGGGATGAGAACTTTGGAATTACGCCTAGTTTCATGCTGAATCCACCAAGAGGAAGTATGGTCCAGTGGTTAGGGCACTAGATGAGACCAAGGGTCAAGTCCCTGCTCTGCCACAGACTTCCAGTGTGACCTTGAGCAAGTCAGATAGTCTCTCTGTGCCTCAGTTCTCCATCTGTAAAATAAGGATAGAGCACTTCCTTATTTCTTTGCAGTGTTGTGAGGATAATACATGAGAGATTGTGAGCTGTTCAGATACTATGGTAATGGGACCCAATTAAGTATTTTGGATAGGTAGACAAACTGGACTTTGTAGCCCATCTTAAGTAAACCTGTGTAACTCTTGCTGGTGAAGTGAAGCATCCTCTGCTTTATTTCCAAGACTCTGTGGGCATGGAACGATGGGGTGAGAGGCCACTGCCGTAAAAATGGGAGGCAGCAGGGAAGGACTCCAGCTACTCTACTTTCCCCATCCCCCCCCCCCCAATCCCTGAAGAACATTACCATAGATGTAGGGGACGGTGGCCCTACTAGCTGCCCCCCAAAGATACTGGAAGGGGAAGCATGCTCGCTGCTCCTTGAAGATAGTGTGAGGAAGGGGCATGTGTGGTGGGAGGAGAGTATAGGGGTGGGCCATAACACTTCTGAACCATTTCCCCAAAAGACAGCTGCAGTGCTAGACAGAGGAGATAAAAAGGAGCCCAGCCACGGCCATTCCCCCTCTCTCCCATCATCCAGAAATTTGGACCTAAAGATGTGCAGGAGAGACCCCCTCACACCCTCTAGGAGCATTAGGGCGCCAGTGGTGCCTACCTTGCCATGTGGTTTGGGAGGAAAACTGCAGAGGGTAGCTAGCCAAAAACTCCAGGAGGTGGGAACAGAAGCAGCCAAAGTAGGAACCTCAGAGCATTCCCGGCAAAACTGGAAAATGTTGTCAGCCTTTCTGTGCCCCTGCGCTGATTGGCTGTTTGTCCATCCCATCCCTTTCCTCAGTCTCTTCACCTGAGCTTCACTTTGCACTTGCCCCTCCTTTCCTTTCTTTTTCTGTCCATTACTTAGGATCCCCTCCCAGCTAAGTAAATCCACCAATAAATAAATACATAACTGTGGCACTAACATGATGTTTGCTGGCTTCATGTTGATCTCTCTGCTTGTGTGTTCTACTCCTTCCCCCTTGCTATGTCTGGCTTGCCTATTTAGACAGTATATGTTCAGTGTTCCTTGTATGCACACATTTGTCTGTATCCATCTGTTGACTCTTGTTTTATACTTAGACTGTAAGCTCTTTGGGACAGGGACCATCTTATTGTTCTGTTTGTACAGCTCCTAGCACAATGGGGTTTCCCAGGTGATATGGTAATACAAATAATAAAAAAGTAATAGTAATAAAGATTTTGTACTCCTCTGGAATGAGGCTCCAAGTAAGTTTGAAGGGGGTGGATGACACATTCCTGTAATTTTGAATGAACCTTTAGTGCAAGCAAATCAAAACTAGTATCTTCTGTACCACCCTGAAATAGGAACTACTAAGAGACAGACTGCCATGAGCAACAAAAGCTGGTATTCAGGCACATAAATATCAGGCATAGTGTTTTGAAAACTGTATCTAGCAATCCCAAATGCCATTGTATCAGCTGAACAAAGATTAAAAAAGAGTAATGAAAAAAACATCTGGGGTTTGAGGGGCGAAATCTCTCGAGTAGTGAAAATAAAAGACAATAAGAGCATATGCTCTGTACAATAAACTCAAACACTAACACCATTTATCCTGCACCTGCATTTCAGTTGTTCTGAGAGAATGATGGAATCACTAATAATACTTCTTAGAGCTGACAGAAGAGAAGAAATAGCCTAAGCATTAGAGTGTCAATGAGTACTTATCAGAAAGAGCATATTTTTCACAAGGTGAGTACTTATTTAGAGTTACCTTAATAAGAAGAGGAATATGTTATTTGTTGGCTACATAGCAGACCAGAAAGGAAGAAGACCATGCTTCAGTGACTTGAAATCAAATATTCAGGATCAGACGAGCAAAGAAGCATTGGGCATGTGACTGTTGCTGAGTAGCTAAAACTTCCTGTAATTCGGGGCTGATCCCTGGTTACATGGTGTGAACAGCATGACAGTACTGGGATACTGCTGTCATCTAGGCTACCACCGACTCCGACACTGAAAAAAGACTTAGCAGATGCTCTCCTGCTACAGTTGTTCTTTCACCTCAGCTTGGTCTTCTGCTCTGGCTAGACATAGGAGGTGGGTGATTTGGGGATCACAAGTGCTGGTAGAGAACCTGTGTGTCGCTTATAAGCCAGAATTAGAAATCCTTTGCCTCTTCCATCTCAACTAACTGCTAAATCACCACATTTTGAGGTAGAACTGGATTTTTACAAGCCCATCTATAAAAATGATAGGCCCTTGAAAACCACCCAGTGTGAACTGGACAAAAAATCTAATGAAATCATTTTCAACAGTTTTGTCCTGTATTGTTACAAATTATGGTCTCAGTTTCAACACGGCTTTCTGCAAGTGAAACATTTTTCAGTTCATGTTTGTAACTGAGAAAGTGGAGAAAAAATAAGGAGCAAAGTCATATATCTGTCACAAGTTGAAAATGTTAAGTCTTTTGGATTCAGGTTTGCTGGGGCTCATATTAGTTTTAGGCTAAGGTTTGTGTTGCGGTAGAAGGCCAAATTGGGAGCTTCAGAGTTTAGATTTTACTAAGCTGAAACTTATTGAGCTGTTCTCATTGATTTTAACACCAAAATCACTAAATGAATCCCTTTCAGTTTTGGATCCCCTGTAGAACCAGACTGTACGGTTTGAACATGGATCGTAGGCTGAACTCCTGGACATACTGAGATTTGAGAGTTAAGATCTGAGATTCTGACTTTGACTAATTTGTAGTTAAAAATGTTTTTTGTTTTTAATTTTTTTTACATGGATGTGCACTTCTGACACCTTTACTCGCACTGAACAGCACCTGAAGCCCTAAGAGAACTGTCTCAATGAATGGAAATGGAAATGTCAGACTTTGAGACTGAAATTGAAGAACACCTTGGAGCTAGATTGGACCTTTTAGGCACAAATGGTTTGAAGGGATGGTTTGGAGACATCTTGCCTTCTAGGTGCATATGAGAGACAGAATTCTGGAGCTCCCTGCTCGCAATGGAAGACAGTAATTTGTGACACCCTTTTGACTGCATGCAGCACACTCTGGCAGGGGTGTGTCTGAAGGGTGGGGAGAGAAATTGACATGGCTTGGGCTCAGCCTATTCCCTACATCTCTCTGGCCCCTTTTGACAAGTTGCTCTGGGTGGCAGGCAATTCTTCCCCTTGTGCAACAGGGGCTGCTATTCTGGGCTGCTCAAAGGGAGGTCTTTACTCTCTACCCCTCGCCCAATAGCAGTGCTGCAGTCTAGCTTGTCAGCTCTAATGATGGTTCTGCCATTGACTTGCTGTGTTGACTTAGAGATCAGATGATTTACCAGAGCCTCAGTTTCCCTATTAGCAAAACATAGGAGGTAGATTAATTACATTGCCCATAACAACTAAATAATGTTTGTAAAGTGCTACCTAAGTATTATTAGGGGCAAATTTGTGGCCAAGATGCAAATAACCAAAACCTCCTCACTCTTGGCCTTCTGTCTCTTCCATTAGCCCATATAACTTTGAAGGGCTATCATCTCCTTTGCCAGCAGCTGTTTCAAAATTCACTAGTGAAACTTTTGCTCAGAAATGGCCCTTTTTTTGTATTTGTGTATGCATCAAATTTGGGCATCTTTCATGGTTCAGTTCAGAGACATGGGGTTGCCATTTTTATGGAGGGCTAGGGAAACTAGAGGTGAGGGAGAGTGGAAGGCTATGGGGTAGAAACATATCCGTTACTAAATCATGTCAGACGTGTGACCCATCTAGCCCATTATTCTGACTCCAGGAAGAGGAAAGTACAAGAATCCCTGTAATGAGAAGTTATGGAATGATGTGCCTGTAGGAGACACTTTTTCTTAATCTCAGCCAATTAAAATTTGCTCCAAAGCACAAGTTTTTATCCTGTCCAGTGCAACGATGAACTTTATCGCTGTGTACTATAAATATCCATTTTTTTCCTTTTTTTCTTTTTTTTTTCTAATTTGGTAAGCTCTTAGTCTCAATGGTACATTGTGAAAGAGAGCTCAACAGGTTTAATTAAGTGTTGTGTTGAAAAGTATTAAGAGAATATATTAGGTGTGGAGGGGTTTTGGCCCAAAACATTGGAAGGAAGAAAGCAATGGACACGGGTTATATGGGTGCTTGGGTTCTGCATTTTATGCAGAATATTCTAATATTTTGGTATTGTTTGTTAGCTGAGTGAAAACACTTAAGATAGGGAGTTTCATAAAAGTATGTGCACATTGTACAAAACAATAATCATAGAAGTGTTGGACTGGAAGGAACCTCGAGAGGCCATCTAGTCCAGTCCCCTGCACTCAAGGCAGGACTAAGTAATAACTAGAACATTCCTGACAGGTGTTTGTCTAACCTGTTCTTAAAAACCTCCAATGATGGAGATTCCATAACCCTCAGGCAATTTGTTCCTCTGCTTAATCACCCTGACAGTAAGGAAGTTTTCCCTAGTAGCTTCCTTACTGCAATTTAAGCCAGTAGTTTCTTGTCCTGTCCTCAGAGGTTAACAAAAACAAATTTTCACCCTCCTACTTGTATGTATTTGAAAGCTATGATCATCTCCCTTCTCAGTCTTCTCTTCTCCAGACTAAACAAATCCAGTTTCTTTCAATCTTTCTTCATAGGTCATGTTTTCTAGACCTTTAAGCATTTTTGTTGATCTCCTCTGGACTTTCTCCAATTTGTCTACATCTTTCTTGAAATGTGGCATCCAGAACTGGATACAGTACTCCAGGTGAGGCTTTATCAGCACAGACTAGGGTGGAAAAATTACTTCTTGTGTCTTGCTTAGAAAACTGCTACCACAGTGTCTTCCTCAGCTCAAGGTCTTAGATAGGGGAGATAACTAGTTGGAGAGCAGGAAACCATTGGGGATAAAGAGTGTGAATTAACCTATTTTAGCTATATAGAGTGGGTGGTTGTGGACAGAGGAGTATCTAGAACCACAACTGCAGGTAGTTTGAGCCAGATCCTCAGCTGGTGTAAATTGGACTAGCTCTGTCCACTTCAGTGCACCACCCTGATTTGTCATTTCAGGATCTGGCCATCAATATTAAATAATAACAATTCTGCCTAGTGACTAGGGAACTGAACTGGGACTCAGGAGACCTGGGTCCTCTTCCCGGCTCAGTCATTGGCCTGCTAGGTGACCTCAGGGTGACCAGACAGCAAATGTGAAAAATTGGGACAGGGAGTGGGAGGTAATAGGAGCCTATATAAGAAAAAGACCCCAAAATTGGGACTATCCCCATAATATTGGGACATCTGTTCACCCTAGGTGATCTCAAGTAAATCATGACACCTCCCTGTGGCCCAATATTCTCAGCTGTAAAATTGACCTCCTTTGTAAAGTGCTTTGAGATCTACTGATGGAATTCACTACATGAGTGCTAGATATTATTATTCTGGTATCCTCATTCACCTAAAGCAGTTACCTTACTGAGCAAGTAGCTCCTTTGGAATTAATAGAGTAACTGTGAAGAAAAGTCCTACTCTGAAAGTGAGGATGCCAGAATTGGGTCAAGTTATGGCTAGGTAGAGGAGCAGGTGGGAATAGTTTATATAAAGAAAAAATAACTCCCTCCTCCTTTCTTTTCTCACCTCTAAAAAAATAAACCAATAACATGTAACTCATAAGACATTTACCAATGATCTCCCTGAAGTTTGCTTGTCTATTGCTATCCTTGTCCTTTTGAGAAATGAAAGCTTTTTAATCAGTTTCCCAGCAGCTAGGATTACAGTTCTTTTGTTGTATCCTGGCCAGTTCTTGTTCTTGTTGTCAAGAAGTGAATGGAAGAAAAACATTGCATGTAAGCTTTTAGCATGAGGATATAACTGTGTTAGTTGGTGTACATAATGGAAATGGTGTGTGTGTGTTGAAAAGCTTTGTAGAGCATTATGATTTTAAGATATACAGTGTCCTTGTAAATTCATTTCAATTATAACCCAACTTACATTAACCCACTTTTTTTTAGCACCATATATTTAATTTCTCTGGCTATATTAGCTTCAAAAATGTGTTTACTCTAAAACAAACAGCTTTTCCTTTTTCTTTAACAGCCAAAAATTTAAGACATTAAATAACAGTCTGATTGGGATTTTTTTTCCTCCAGTTTCTCTGTGTTGAAACACTTGCTGTACCTCAGCTTCGTCAGTGCAACTTGTTCATGCCTGTAATAGTCAAATACCAAACAAATAAGGTGGTTGCTTTAAAAGGGTAAATGATTAAAGAAACTCTCTGTGACCAGATCAGTCATGACTCTAGGCTTGTCACTGATGTAAGAGTTTCAGGTCACAGAAAGAAATCTGTGCAACTTCCCATTCATGCATAACTTAATCAAACATTTCATCTTATTACAGGAATTTATCACATCCTGTGCATTTCCAACTAAGATAAAAGAACATTGTCAGGGTTTTTGTGCGCTGATGCTGCTTGCGGAATACTTTTCAGTTTGCATTAAATAAGATTAGCATATAAAGTTCGACTAGATTTCAATCTGGGTTTCTTGCATAAAGAAATAGTTGCTCAATGAAATATACAGCATTCTTTATATATAAAGACATACTAGGCCAAATTCATTCCCGATCTAACTCCACTGAAATCATTAGAATCACACCAGACATATTCATTGTAGCCTATCTCAATTCTCCATATTATGTTTAATGGAATTGACATGTTTTTTTGCCTTGACTTCTTGCATTATAACCATGCACACAAAGTATTAAATGGAGAATTATGAGGATAAACAACTGAGATTTTATTTCTTTTGTGTATCCTGTGCACATAGAAAATATTATCCAAGCAATCACTATGAAATGCTAATATTGCTTTAATATATGGGTAGCTGCAGGACTTCTTAATAGGATTTCTGGCTTTTTGTATGAAATTGTGGAAGAAAAATAAATCATATTGTGGGGCAAGCTTGAACATACAGAATCAAGAAAAATCATAATAAGACTGGAAAAGGCAGGTTACAACTCTGATCTTAACTCACATTTTTATAGGGGGTGGGTGGGGCAGTTTTGCTAGCCTAGCTTTTCAGTGTTAACTGAATTTTATTGCTTTTTCGGTGACTTTAAGATTCTGGAAGAAACAGCTACACTGAGAATTCTGGAAAGTGAAGCATTTCAACAAATCTGGTACTACATGAGTAGCAGCAATGAATGTATCCCTTCACTGCCATATCAATTTGCCTCACCTTTGACTTTTAGGTCTGGGCCTGATTCTCCAGCTAGCCCTTGCCATAGACATTTGCTACTTTGCAGTCTGGGTGTAAAACATTGTCAGATCTGAATGGCAACATCATATTTACATTGCAGAGGAATAAATGAATAGATGGAAGGCAGTTAAGAATTTGACCATCTACCTGTACAGCTTCAGACCAATGAAGGACACAGATGCGCTCTGAATACTTACCAAACAGAAATTGGACTGAGATTATTAACTTAATTCCTTAAGTCTAGCAAATAGTTATCAGATGATTTTGATTTATTCACGGTCAAGATAACTGTGCATACCAGTAGCACTCTCCTAAGTCATCCAGTCAGGGCTGGTGTAACCACTAGGCAAACTAGGTGGCTGTCAAGATTTGGGGGGACCAAAAAGCGGTACCCCAAACATTTTTTTACACTATTGCTGGAAAACGAATGAATAAAAAAAAGAGAAATGTCGTTGAATGTGCATTTTAACTTGTTCTCTTGTACATGAGAGCTATAGCCTACGCCAGCTCTGCATTGTGGGCACAAGCGTACTGCTTCACTATGGTACAAAGTGGCAATGACATCATTTTTCTCATTCTGCACAGCCGTTACCCATTCTGACAGGCTGTTTGTAATGCTGAGTTTACTAGTTTTCGGAGGTTGTCGACTGAGGCTAACTATTTTTGTTGAGTTGTTTCAGATCTAAGACTCTGGCAAGTGCTGCTACATCATTTCACTAGTACTTTGTGTCAATTGTGTGTGTATGTTAAGTATTTGAACGTATATGTTTATGTGCGAATATGTGTGTGTAGGTTGTTGAAATCTGTCATATTCTTATTGTCAGTTGTTTTATGATGGCGTATCCGCCATTCTAATTTTATAAATTTTATTAATAACAATAATTCAATATTCTAAAGGTAGAATAAAATGTAGTAGATTTTGATATGAAAGAATGAATGAAGGAAGTATAAATCACTAAAAAGGGTGTATTTTTGAAAGGGTGTGTTTTGAAAGTTCCTCTGGGGAGGGCGGGGATGAGGAGGAGGGGAGCAAAATATCCTTGCACCAGCCCTGCATCCATCCTCCATAAGCCAGATACTGAATTTAGTTTTCTCTGGTTCATTTTTTTCTTTCAAATTTGTCGCAAAATGAAGATGAATGTATACATGGGATAATTTGGAGGGAGAAATGCTTTTAAAAATAAAATAAACTAAAACCTACAGGGATGTTTCCATTACTGTTTTTTTTGTTTTGTTTTTAATTCCAGTGGAGAAAGGTTTATGTCTGATCTCCTGTATAACATGGAGACCCCTAGCACTTCTCTGAATTAATTCTTATGTGAACTACAGCATATCTTTTAGAAAAGTCGCAATTTAAATATTTCTAGTAATGGAGAATCCATCACACCCCTGGCTCAGCTGTTCTGATGGTTGGCTAATTTACTCTCACTGTTAACAATCTGTACCATATCTTGAATCTGAATTTTCCTAGCTTCAATTTTCAGCCATTAGAACTTGTTATACTTTTGTCTGCTAGACTGAAGAGCTTCCTCTTATCACATTTCATTTCCCCATGTAGGTACTGTGACGGAGTCAGACCAGAAGGATATAGGAGAGTGCTGGAAGGCAGGTATATTAGTCTGAGGATGTGCAGGTCCCTGTTCCCTGGATAGCCAAACAAAGGCTACTCCAGGCCAATCAAGACACCTGGGGCCAATTAAGAACCTTCTAGAAAAGAGTAGAAACAGCTAGCCTAATTGGGACACCTGAAGCCAATAAGGGACTGGCTGAAACCAGATAAAAACCTCCCAGTTAGTCAGGTGGGCTGTGGGTGTCAGGAGCTGTGAGAGGAAGTTGTGCTGTTGGTGAGACTGAGTGGTGGACAACATATCATCCAGAAGGAAGGAGGCCCTGAGGTAAGGGTGAAGTGGAGTTTGAAGAAGCGGAGACTGCTGTGGGGAAGTAGCCCAGGGAATTGTATTGTGTTTTGTGCCTAAAAGGTCAGCCATCTTAGCTGATACTATTAGGGTCCCTGGGCTGGAGTCTGGAGTAGAGGGCGGGCCCGGGCTTCCCCCCTTTTCCATCTTCCATACTGGCCTGTGATGAAGGTAACTCACTAGGCGGTGACTCTTGCCAATTATACTGAGAAAGGGAGGTCACTCTGGGGCCTAGATGAGTTTCTGAGGCCCCTAAATCTGCCAGGAAGCGCAGGACCCACAAGTACAGACTTGGAGCTTTGTCACAGTACTTACAGACTTATCAAGTTGCCCCTTAACTTTCTTTTTGATAAGCTACATAGCTCCTGTAGTCATTCATTATGAGGAATGTTTTTCAATCCTTTAATCATTCTCTTGGCTCTTCTCTGAACTCTCCACAATCAACATTCTTCTTCAATTGTGGAATCATAGATACCAGAACTGGACACAGCGCCATATAAAGAGGTAATACATCTCTGGACAACAATGCAATATAAAGAGGTAATACATCTCTG
>ML677326.1:20974778-21042003 GCA_007922305.1 Dermatemys mawii
ATACATCTCTGGACAACAATGCAATATAAAGAGGTAATACATCTCTGCTCTTACTCCAACATTCCCATTTATACAACTAAGGATCGCATTAGCGCTTGGGCCACAGCACCATCCTGAGAGCTCACGTTCATCTGATTATCCAACCAGAACACCAAGTCCTTTTTAGAGGACTTGGGTGTTCTCAAGATAGCTATTGAGTTAGTAAGTATGGCTACATTCTTTGTTACTGAATGTCTGATTTTACATTTGATTGAATACTGAAACCCATACTGTTTGCTTGTGCCCCTCTTTCCAAGTGATTCAGATCGCTCTGTATCAGTGACCTGCGGTCTTCATTATTTACCATCACCACACAATCTTTGAATCATCTTAAATGTTTATATTTTGTTCCAGGTCACTGATAAACAACATTAGGTAGTGTAAGGCCAAGATCTGATGTTTCTGGGACCCCACTAGATGACAATTCCCCATTTGCAGTTATTTTGAGACAAATCAACTAGTCCATTTTTAATATAGTTAATGGATGGAGTTAATTGCAGGTACCTGATATTTACAATTTGAGCAAAGTTGGTTGGTTTTGAATGGGTACATAGGAAACATAACATAGTTCCTAATAGGATGAGTGAAACACTTAGAATCTGGTTCCAGAGTGAATACTCATGTTGTCATTTCAAAATTCACTTTTTATGAGCAGTCTTTACTTTTTGCCTAAAATTTATGATTTCTGTGAACAATCCTGACAGTAAACGTATTCGCTAGAATATTCATAGAAAGCAAACACTGAAGAGGCATAAATACAGGTGAAGTTAATTTAATTTCTTATTTGAATGCATATTCACAGATTTTTTTTTCCAGGTATGCACCCTTGTTTATTACACAATTGTGGTAGTCCGTGATGGAACTATGTCACAAGTGACACAAGCTAATCCCACAAACAAAGCATATACATCCTGTATGAGGCAGCAGAAATCTTCATCTCGAGGTGAAACCTAGATTTATGTACTAAGGCATTCAAGGCTGAGTGATATTTATTTTACAGGTGCTCACCTGAAGAATGAATGTATTACTGTCATATGAGCAAACAGCTTTCTCTGGTTGCTTTGTAGGAGATTCTGCTTCATGCAACAATGAAAGATAGCAACTAGTAAACAAAAGTGATAAAAAGCTCTTCTGGTTGGGCAGAAAGAAAGAAGGGGGAAACAAGGGTTGCATGTCATCCTTGCTGTCTAAAGCTGAATTGTGAAGCAATGATGATTCATTAAATTTAACTGGTATCCAAGACACACCTACGAGGCGTGACATTTATACACAGTTTCTCCACTACCGCTTAGATAGCACATTGTTAAGTGTGGCATAAACAATTGTTCTTTCTCGCTCTTTCCTGTTCCTATGTGTCAAGTCTACTCTTCCCTCTGCATTTCCTTCCCTCCAGCAGCTCCTATGGGTTGTGTTTCACATCTCAATGTGCTGGGTAGTAACATGGGATGACTCCATTCTTATCATTGAACTGAATTGCTCTTTATTAAAGCAACTATTTATAGAACTGCTCCAGCCACAGTTTTGCATTCTAGCCCTGAGCAGTGCACACAGCCTGGCATTCTGGTGCCTTCTCCAAACTCTGTTCCTCTCTCCACATTCCACGCAGTGTGCTACAGGCATCACTCCCCTCCCTTTTTCTACTCTCTTCACTAAATATCAGTAATGAAATAGTTAATAAAGGCTTTAGAGTTAGTTATCAGCTCAGTGAGATTAGTGGGGCTAAGTGGGCTGCACTCCTGAAAGGCATATCACATTACTCCCTGCCCTTGCTAGGGCAATCAGGGAGTGTTGGGAAGCTTTCTGTTGTTCCTTTTAGGGCAGTGGGGCTGTGCATGGAGCTGTCAAACATTCATAATTTAGCTCAGGGGGAGATAAAAGAACATATTTTTTTCCTACCATTGTATCTAGTAAAGCCAGCTGGAAACTAGAATTTCTGTTTAGTGGGAAATTCTGACTTCTTTAAAAAAATTCCACATCAGAACAAAAAGTCAAAACTTTCTGGGAAAGGAAAATTATATATATTGCTTCAGGACCATCAAACTGGTAAACTGTGTACTTTTGTTAAGGAAGACATTTGATTTCAACTTTATAATTTCAATTAATTTTGTTTTGATTTGTATATTATATATATTGATTGCAATGTTAAAGTCAAAACAAAGCACTTTTTACCCTACTGAAACAATTTCTTTTTAATCACATCACAACAAAATGAGAAAGTTGAAGTGGTTTCAAGGTCTCCCTGTTGAAAAGTTTGCGAACATCAGGATGTTCCTGTGAAACCTTATAATTTTCGATGGAAAACTGTTCAGTCACACAATTTTTTGACTGGCTCTGCATTCCAATTTTTGAAAAGTTTTATCTTCTCAGTCTTTAAACTTGTTCTTCCCCAGTGGTGCTATTAGCATTCTATAATCCACGCATTTAGCATCAGGATCTTTTCTGATTTCCATTCCCTTGTGATCCTGTTTATAGAATTGTGCAAGAAACAAGAATGGGATAGATAGATCCTCGTCTAGGGTGAATTGGAATAGCTCCGTTCACTGCAATGGCTCTATGCTCATTTATACCAGCTGAGAAACTGGTCCAATATACATAAATTTCTGTTTGTTGGAAGCAGTAGAGTTGTTTACAAGAGGGATACACCAGAGACTCACCTTTGAATTCAGTGAAGACATATTATTCTTGTTCCAACCGTTCCTTTATCATTTATATATTTTTTGGAGTTTGTGTGGCATCAGTGCTTCTCAAAACACTTGCAGGTCACCCTTCAAATGGAGTTCTGTAGATCTGAATGTGTTCGTGTGAACAATGAAACTACTGTGCAAGTGTGAATAAAGGAAAACCATCGTACAAAGACCTATCACATATGTCACGAAGATCAATAAAGTCTGCTGTTTGCTTAAGGTATGGGTAAGGTTTGTTTTATTGACAGTGATATAGATATTATTGCTGGATTCCTGTGACTTTCCTCTCAGTGTGCTCTTTGAGTTGTATTCATTCCTCTGCTTTCACAAGTATATTTAGATAGTGGTAAATTGCCCTGCCTGTGTGACAATAATTGCATAGGTCCAGGTGCTCCCCTGCACTTAGCAGCATTGGAGAGGAACAAAGTACTGGGAAAATGTTTCCAGGAGTCAGACTGTTTGGAAGAAGCAGAGCAATGGATATACTGGATGGTTCTATAGAGTCCATCCAAGCTACTCCCTGGGAACACCATAGCTTGGGGAAACTGCACGTCAGAACCAAGGAGGAAGCCACCATGCAAAACAAAATGAGTTACATAAATTTCCTCTCTGAACCTTGCATCCTCTTCAGAGGGATTATCAGTGCATAGTTAGCATAGGGGAGCCCATATGGCCTGGCTCTGAGATGTGCCATGATTCCATGAGAGGAAGAGGTTTAGCATGGAGGATCAGGGACAATGTACAGATTCCCAAGATCTGTGGGGCAGGATTTTCCATGGATCAGTGGACTCCCATGTAGTTACTCACCCGTTCCCTTATGCTAGCCTACCCTTCCCCCTTCACTTAGAGGATAAACTGTCAGGCATTCTGCATGGTCACTTCATGGCATTTTACAAACCACTTCCATCCTATGTGCTTTTCATTAGAGGAACACATTAGGCCTGTAATTAAATTCATCTACAGCTCCATGCGCAATATGTCACAAGTGCAGCTACTAGAAATATGGCTGATGTTTACTATAATTTAAGGTCAGGCAGAGTTAATGGGCAATTCATAACTGACCTTCTGATGTAAAATGGATATTTTGCAGTGCTCTGCATGGCCAGGAGTTAGTACAAGACAAGGAAGCTGTAAAATGCAACTTTTGGGGACAGAGAAATCACCACCATAATTGGCTCCCCCCACATTTAGATAAATAGGATATCTCTAGCACAAAGGCTTTATAAATTCAACTCAGCTGAGGAAGAGCTATTCTGACCCACTCAGAACCTTGATAAAAGTCTGGGCCATGTTTTTTAAAAAAACATTCTTCTGCAGCAACAAACCCTATTGAAACACTAAGAGTAGCGTTAAATTCATGCTGTTAATGCCATCTGAACAATAGCATTTTGTATTTCTCTCAGAGCAGATGTCATACTCCAACTGTCATGAACGGTTACTTTATTACCAGCTGAATGCTGGACTCTGATAATGTGTACTCTCTAATAAGACTTAACTTCAGGGCAATTCCCTACACAGCTAGTGCATGTCCAGTTGAGTTAACTTGGAGCGATTCATTGATTCCGCCTAGTTTATGACAGGAAAGGCTATGACACCTCAAAACTTCTTGTAAGTGCTTTTATTAAGCCTCACAATGACCGGTTTACACATGGCCATAGTGAGGCATAGAGAGGTTCATAAAGTAGGCCACATATGAAGTCAGCAACATACTTGGGAACAGGCCACAGGAACCCCAATTTCCAGTTTTCTGACATTTACTTAAGTAGGAGTTGGCTCCGACCCTAGCTACACTGACAACCCTACTTCTATCCCTACTACTCAAAGGAAAAAGATACATAAATCCTGTGTGTGTGAGTGTGTGTGTGTGTGTGAGAGAGAGATGACATTAAGTCATGTCTGGGCTTTATGGCTTCACATCCATTACAAAATAAATAAATTGTCTGTGAATGAGATGGATCCAATAAGCAGCCACTGTCAAGGGCAGAGTTTTGATCTAAATAACCATGCCCAGGTCTCTTTAAAATAATAATAGAAGTTAAACCTTTCTCAGTGTGAAAATTAAATTGCGTCTAACAAATAAAGTAAGTACATTAAACTAGCACCCATTCAGTTAATCAAGCAGAGCTTTTAGAGACAGATAAAATATTTTACTAGTGAGGAAAGTAATAGGCACCGTGGATCAAACCCTCAGCTAGTGTGAAGTGGTGAAGAACTACATTAATTCATATCAGCTAAAGCTCTGGCTGTATTTTTACTGCCCCAAGTAAGAAGGTGCATATTTAAAAAAATACCATCCACCAGCATCCTCCACCCAAATTCTCACCTCCAACCTTTTCCTCACCGCACACAGAAAACTATACTACTCCTATCAGCACTCCCTTTTTATTAACCTCAGTTCCTCACTCACCCTTATGTGCCCTCTTACTGATGCCTTGTGGCACTCAAGTGGAAATCCCCCAGATATTCTCTGGATTCAAAGAGGAAAACAAAAAACTTAAAACCAATACCTGGGCCTAAATGTACCTAAAAACTGTGGGGCAAGCACCAGGAGAGTTTGCTTTTTGCCCCAATCACTTTAACTATAGTTGATTCTTGAGGTTAAGTTGCTACTTGGAAAGTGAGCACTGAGTTTCCTGAAAGAAGAGATTGTCTGTACGCTGATTGTCACCTCTTCCAGGACTTGTGTAAATAAACAAATTACGTGAAGGATATGCCCAACTCTACATTACTGATTTCTCCTCAGATTGAAAGCTGACCTGCAAAACCCAGGACATCAGCTACTCCTTGTCAGAGGGATGGCAATGCAAATACAAGAGGGTGGATGATGGTACACACTAGAAAGTCTAAGGATGCTGCCTTAGAAACAATGGCAGCAGCAAATTTAGCAGAAGCAGAGATGACAGCAATGACCTTTCAGAGACTATTGCTGGGTTTGGAGGCAGGATATTTAGTTCATAGAGCACTAACACTTCTAACTTTTTAAGCAGTGAGTCATAAGAATCTTGTGCAGGCTGCTTCAGAAGAATGCAGTGTTACAGAGGAAGCTGACTGGAAGTGTAAAATGTTGTAAAGATTAATTCACAAGACAAATGATTCATATTCACACAGTTCACCTGCAAACTCACCTGCCCACTTTATCAATGCCTTTCTCTTTGCTGTTTGTTTAATTTTTAACTGGCATTTGTTAATACAGTGGTATAACATTATCTCAGTGCCAGCTAATATTAATGAATGACAGAAGAACAGTTATCACTGTTTGAACAGAGAATTAATTAACCCTAGAATGGCTCTCTCATCACTGACAGCTGAAGCTACCTTTGGGTGTGGGTACCCTACGGCAGCGAGCATGATTCCCAGCCCTGGTAGACAGACTCGCACTAGCTCCACTTCAGCTAGCACATTAAAAATGGCAGTGTGGCTGATAGAACTTGAGCTTAGGGAGCTGGGTGGGCTTGAACTCGGGTGACTTTCACATCTTTAGTTAATCCACATTAACATTCCTGAGTGTCCCTGTGTAGAAAAGCCGTAAGTGTTATCTGCACCTTTGCCATCTATTATGCTACAAGCTGGAGAGTGATACGTAGGCCACTTTGTTGCATCTTAACTTTCAGCTTTAAAAGCTTTCTATTTTCACCAGGACCAGAGAAGAGCATAAGGAGACAGCTCTGATCTTGGGCCTGAGCTGAACACCCACTGAAGTGAATGGGAGACTTCAAGTGTTTGCAGGACGGGGCCTATATGCCTTCCAAAGGGATGTATTTGTGCAGGCCACTAAAATTTATTTAGTTTCCTGTTGCCTGTCACCTGCCTTCTCAGTTACTTACTTGATACCTCTGTATCTAAAATCCTGTAGCGAGACACCCAGTTATTTATGGGAGCCCAGTTTGTTGCCTCCCTGCACCTTGTGTAGCCACTTTTACCAGTGCAAAGTAGGCATAAAATGCTGCAATTCTAAGCTGACAGCATTCATACCCATTTTGCACTAATGCAAATGATTACGCATAATGCAGGGCAATGTTGAATCCTGGCCTGGGTGTCATGGTTCCTTGCCATAAACATCTCACACACTAACAGTCTTGGTGTGGTCTAGCCACACCAAGACTGGTGCACTTTTTCAGTCTGTCTGAAATGTATATGTGTGTGTTGGGGAAGGGGAGGGGGGGAACCAGAAAATGTGTAGCTGAAGGAGCATTCAGTGTTTGCAACAATCTCTAGTCTTAGCATGGGGTGCTTGTGGTAGAAGACTCCTTGAACCTCCCATCTGCATGTGTGCCAAGTCATAATCTGGGCCCCTGACTTTGAGTGTTGTACCAGGAGAAGGCAGGTAATTCACCTATAGTAGAAAGAGCGTATGGAGCACTAGGCAAGGCACACTTACTTGATGGACTCTGATGCTAAAATGGCAACAGCCAATTGGACGTAAAGAGGCAAATGCACAATAGAAGGTCACCTCCGCAAACAAGTTAAGTTGGGAAGCTGATTCTCATTGTCAGGGAAATTCTGGTTATATAAATACTCATGTAAAATAGCCTTAGGGAAATGAATCATATGAGTGAAGGTTGTTTAAAAATGTCCTGTCACTGGGTGTGCTACTGTGAAACAGCTTAGTGCGATATAGACTGAGCTGAATTTAGGAAGTAAGAGGAAGTTTGTGAAGGATCACCGCTGTACAATGACACTGATGACAATGGGCTGGTTAAAAATAAGAAATACGTTTTTTGCATTTCAGGGAAATGAGAGTAATTTTCCTTGGGGAATCAGAGAAAAAATTGCATCTCAGAGAATTGCAAATTGTGGGCTTGATTCTCCACTGCCCTGCACACTTCTGTAGTCATGAACATCAGTGCAAACTGGGTATAGAATGATACCATTCTGATTTGGTAGTGCTCAGTGTTTCATGCTCACTTTCCCCTTGAGTAAATGACTACACGCACACACACACACACAAGGTTTAAGACAGTTGAGACTCAGACTCTGTGTACTTCCTGATTCTTGTATTCACTCTAATCTCAGAATTTACATAGGAGATGTCACTTCTATTCTCATTGATGAGTCATATGGGGGTTATAGCCACAAAGGTGACCTAGAGCTTTTGCCTAATAAATAATAATAATTAATAATGAAGAATTGGTATCTATGGAGTGTCTGTAGCATTACTTATATAGGACATTTCACAGCTATTGCAGCAAAGATTGCCCATGACTTAGAAAACTTGAGGGACAGGTATCAAGAAAGCCTCATATCAGCTCTGCCCTTGTGAATGAAACAAACTCACTCTTTTCCCAGACAATTAACTTAAATTGGCAAGACCTTGCTGGGTATGAACTTAAATGTGGCAATAGGATACTGTGAGTACAGAATATCCATGAGTAACATAAAGCCAGAATCTTCCTGTGCATCTCTTCAGAATACTCTGTCTAGAAGATTTTGGTTTTTTCCAATTACCCTGACTGTAAATTGATTCCCAGTTATCTTCTTGAGATGTGAACTTCCATGTTCATCTTAACGGAGTGTTCAGTTTGAAGATTAATTATGATCATTTCAATTCCATCACTAATAATATTTCATTGCAGATTGTCAAGACAAAACCATCCAACTAATACGCTGATCAGAGCTGTGGGTTGGATTTGTCACCTCCTATATCACGTTCTTGGGAATGGACATCCTTCTGAAATGGGGCTGCAATTTAAATATGCAAATAGATAAATATTCCTTTGGTTGTTGAGGTAATAGAGAAATTTGCTACTGCTACTTAGTTAGAGTGGTCTTTAATGATCTTGACAGGATAGAGACTGGGCAGCCACCACTCTAGCGTGTGTCAAGCCTCTCTTCTAACTAGCATCACATACTTTGGTATGCCCAGTAAAAAAGAATTTCCAAAATCCTCAGACTTCTTGGAAACGAGAAGTACTAAAACCATTCATGTTCATGACTCTTTTTTTGCTGTTGGCAGTGCCTCTGCATCTGTTATAGGCTTGGGAGGTAACCAAAACGTTGATTAAAAGCAGGGTTTTTTTTTTTAATAACATGCAGCACTGACAAAAAATTAAACATAAAGGACTAACCTCTCTGCTAAGACTTGACTTCAGTGCAGCTGTGCCAGTATATACCAGTAGAGAATATAGACCAAGGTTTTGAAAACTCCTCACTGAGAAGTAATATTTTTAAATTGGATGTAGCTACATACATTTCCCCCGGAACTGTGCACTTGAGTTTCACAGTAACATAGATCAGTCCTCTATCTTGGTATTTATGTTAAACAGACATATCTCAATTTTGTGTTTTCCAAGAACTCCCCTGCATTCCCCTCCCAATCTGAGTTATTTCTGGAGCTAAATAAGAACATATGAATGACCATACTGGGTCAGACCAATGGTCAACCTAGCTCAGTATACTGTCATCCAATACTGGCCAATGATAGATGCTTTAATGGGAATGAACAGAACAGAGAAATTATCAAGCGATTCATCCCCTATCATCCAGTCCTAGCATCTGGCAGTCAGAGGCTTTGGGAGCTCCAGAGCCTGAATTCCTGACCATCTTGGTTAATAGCCATTGATGGATCTATCCTCCATGAACTTACTATGTCAGGGTTCACAGGGTGCAACCTGGACTCTGGGACGGCTAAACCCTCCAAATCAACCAGCTTGTGTTGTCTCTCACACTGTGATGCTGATGTCAAGCTACAAACCTCTGACAGGCACTGTACTTACACAGTCATTCACAGGAAGGGACACACAACTGTGCTATCAGATTTGCCTGTTAATTTGGAGTACACTCAGTTATTAGGGTTACTCTTGTAGGGGTGGGGGGTGTGGAAGGTGTCCTGTAATTCTATTAATATACTGCTTGTGTCATGTGTGTTTTCATATGGAGCTCTTCTTCTCCCTTCTGCAAGTCCCTTCCCAACAGAGCTGTCCTACAGGACCTAGATTCTCTGCGGCTGGGTTTCTTTAGACCCAGAACTGGATGAACACACACACACACACACATTAACAGAGCAAGTCTTAGTGGACTGGGTCAATCAGCACTTCAAGCTGCCACCCTCGTATGTCACAGGTTTAGCATGACCTTATCCCCACTTTCACGTGACAATTTTATTGATCCCAGACTTCAGTGTGGTTCTCTGTTCTCCCATTTCCTATCACCTTTGTCTGGCATGTCCTTGTCTGTCCCTCCACACATGCAAGTCAATGCCACACCATTCCATTTCATTGTGAGCACGTTCTTTCCATTTCTGTCCAAAGAGTTTTGTCATGGGATCGGCCCAACACATTTTCAGTCAGCCCAGCAGTCGGTGGTGGGATCCAGCCACCGATGTGGGTTGTCTACCTATTGTTTTAGCTGCAGATTACATGACCTGCCCATCTTTACTTTGCGTTGTATATTGCCTGAACTACATCAATCACCTTTGTATGCTTTCTGATCTCCTCATTCGGTATGTGATCATGAAGCAATATATTGCACATTCACCTTTCCATTGCTCTCTGAGTGACAGTGAATTTTTCTTCCTCTGTTTTTGTCGTTGACCAGATTTCTGCTCTGTATATCATTGCTGGCAGAACAGTGGAGTTAAACAGTTCTTTCCTTTCCTCCATGGACAATTCATCATCCATTGGAGATGTCTTTATTTTGTTGAAACTTGCCCACCCTGCCTTTCGCCTCCTACTGCATTCCCCTTAGAATGAGTTGTCTCTGCTCAGCTGCTGACCCAGGTAAATATATGTGTCGATCTCCTCAACTTCTTTCCCATTTACAGTGATGATTCCTTCTGCACAGTGCTCATTTCACATCCACTGTGTCTTCGATGTGCTCACTTCCAGCCTGATATCATGCAAAAGTGTTTGCAGTTTTTGCAATTTGTTCTCCAGTTCCGCTGTGTCCTTTGCCAGCATTATGCAGTCATCAGCGAAGAGAAGACACGTTAACTGTTCTCCATCAATTCTGATTCCTTCTTCCTAGTTCAATTTCTTGAACAGTGACTCCAGTACTGCTGCAAACTGCTTCAGTGAGATCGTCCATTTCCTATAATCCTTTCAAATAGGGATATCCCTCAATGACCTGTCAACATGTTTAACAGCATGCTTTGACATGTCACCTGAGGGAACTGTGTCCTTGGACTTCTAATGGTGAGTTTAAAATCTTCAGTGAAGTTACATCAGGTACATTTCAAAACCAGAAAGTCTTAGTTATCTAATAGAAAAGTGACAAATACTTGTCAGATTTCTGCCTAACCTCAAACCCACAGGTGCCAGTTTCTAATTTTCTCCAGGGGTGCGCAACCCCCACTCAGGCTCAGGTCCTGCCCCAACTCCACCCTGATCCCCAAGCTCCAACCCCTGGCCTGCCTCTTCCCACTCCACTCCACCCTCAGCCGGCCCCCACTCCATCCCTTCCCCCAAACTCCCACTCCACTTCGCCTCTTCCTATATCCACTCCATCCCATTCCCGGCCCCACTCCACCCCTTCCCCCAAGGCCCCACTCCTGTCCTGCCTCCTCCCTGTCTCTTTCCACCTCTTCCCCTGAGTGCTCATCCCAGCTTCTCCCTCTCCCTCCCAGCACCTCCTGCATACCGCAGGAGGAACTTGAGGAACTTCCCGGATGGCAAACATAAGATAGGGCAACAGGGTATCCCAGTCTTTTCCATCCCTACTTACCATCTTTTTGATCATGGCCTTGAAGGTCCAGTTGAATCTCTCTACCAGGCCATTGGTCTGCGGGTGATAAACTGAGGTTCACAGAGTCTGGATGTGGAGCAGAGAGCAGAGGTCCTTCATCAGCTTACACATGAAAGGCGTTCCTTGGTCTGTTAGAATCTCTTTCGGTAGCCCGACTCGGGCAAAAATTTCCACCAACGCCTTCGCTATGGACTTGGAGGCCGTATTTCATAGGGGAATGGCCTCTGGATACCTGGTTGCATAGTCCAAGATGACAAGCACATATTGGTGACCTTGAGTTGTCTTCTCTAGCTGTTCCATGGCATTCAGGAGGCACTGGGGGTGGGGGAGTTAATCAGGAGAGCTGCCAGTGGGTGGGAAGCACTGGAAAGGTGGGAGGGGAGCTTGGCTTCCGGTGGGTGCTAAGCACCCACTAATTTTTTTCCATGGGTTCTCCAGCCCTGGAGCTCCCACGGAGTCAATACCTATGCTCACACCAATATTGTAATTTATTTGAATAAAAGATATGGAGTGAAAGCTATTTAAATGGTGTTCCATAAAACTGTGAATTGTACAAATTGAAACTAAAGCACTTGACAGTGTAATATTTATATTAATCAGCATGGGTGAAATACTGCCCCTACTAAAGTCAATGGGAGTTTTGCTATTGACTTCAGCAGTATCAAGTTTACCCTATGTCTGTTGAAGTCTGTTCAGGCTAAACTACATAGACTCATAGACTTTAAGGTCAGACGGGACCATCATGATAATATGTCTGACCTCCTGCACATTGCAGGCCACAGAATATCACCCACTCCTGAAACAGATCCCTAATCTCTCACTGATTAATTGAAGTCCTCAAATTATGGTTTAAAGACTTCAAGTTACAGATAATTCACCATTTACACTAGTTTAAACCCACAAGTGACCATGGCCTATGCTGCAGGGGAAGGTGAGAAAACTCCCGGGTCTCTGCCAATCTGACATTAGGAAAAATTCCTTCCCAACCTCGAATATGGCAATCAGTTAGACCCTGAGCATTTGGGCAAGACCCACCACGTAGATATCCCGGAAAGAATTCTCTGTAGTCAGAGCCCTCCCCATCTAGCATCCCATCTCCAGCAGCTGGCTACTGGCAGTCACTGATGGGCCATATGCCATCTTAGGCAGTCCCATCATAACATTCCCTCCATAAACTTATCAAGCTTAGTCTTGAAGCCAGTTAGGTTTTTTGCCTCCACTGTTCCCCTTGGAAGGCTGTTCCAGAACTCCACTCCTCTGACGGTTAGAAACCTTCATCTAATTTCGAGCCAAAACTTGTTGATGGCCAGTTTATATCCATTTGTTCTTGCATTCATATTGGCATTTAAATAACTCGTCTCCCACCCAGGTATTTATCCTTCTGATGTATTTATAGAAAGCAATCATTTCTCCCCTCAGCCTTCTTTTGATTAAGCTAAACAAACCAAGCTGTTTGAGTCTCCTCTCATAAGGTAGATAGGTTTTCCATCCTCAGATCATCCTAGTAGTCCTTCTGTGTAGTCTGTACATCAGATAGAGATCCTGGGAAAGACAGTGTACCTGCAATTGGCTTTCCCCACAAGAAACAATTTCAAACAACAAATCAATAAAATTTCAAGCAACATGTATTTTGTTTACACTAGGACAGTGAGAGTTGGACAGTATTCCCAAGCTATACTAACCCTTAGATCTCCCCTAATTATCAATACTTGCTTTATGTACCGTTAGTGGGATACTAGAATTCACTTTATGTGAGGAATTTTATTCCATTAATACAATTTAGTCTATGTAAAATCATCTTCATATTCTTGTTTAATATGCCTTATGTTCAATCTTCACAAAGCAAATTCTCTAGTTGTACTCATATGGGGAGATGTAAAATATGTAAAAGGACATATACTGATCCAGGGTTTGAAACTAAACCAAACTGTCAGCTGGTGTAAATTAGTATAGTTTCAATGCAGCTAAACTAATTTACTCCAGCTGAGGATTTGGCCTAGCATTTTATATTGTCTTCTATAATTACAGGCCACTACTTTTCCAAAAGGATTCACCTTATATGCTTCTTGGGATACAACTTTTGGTTTTCTGCATACGAAATTCAATCAGTTTTTGTGCACCCTTTTAAATATACTACATTGTGGTCCTAAGCCTCTTGGAATGGAAATGCGAAACATCACAGTTCATGCTCTCTGTCACCCATGGTTTCTTTGTCCAGAGCACCAAAAAAGTATTTTGCAGAGAGAGTTGATAAATGTGTTTGTTCATCATTATCTTGTCCTAGTACTTCCCTACTACATGTGCATGTACTATTTGGGTGCTATCTGATGCCTCAGAATGGCACATTTTTGCTGAATGTTCAGATTGGCTCTAAATACGATTTTTAATGCTGGATACTCTTGCTTTTTAAGTATGGCAAGTACCTCAGCTACTACAGGTTACTGTAATGTTTGCTGTTTTTTTTTTTGTTCTGCCTAATTTGGTTTTGATTATTGTTTTACATTGAAGTGCACTGATCACAACACTGTCACCCTGAGTTATCCATTGCTTGTTTCTCCAGTTCTATAGCTGTTAATTTATTGTTCTCTCGTAGCCTTGCTCTTTCTTTGTTATTGTTTATGCCTCAACCATTCTGTTTTAATTAAAGTTTCAGTGACTTATTCCAACTTTCAGGAACCTGCTCTTTTGTTAACTCGGCTGCAAACTAGCCTGTATTTCACCCATGATCTCATTAATATTAAACTATATATGCTTTTCCCATATCATTTTTTTTTCTGAAAGCTACAGTATGACTGAATTATTTTATCATCCTGAGCTTACTGGAAGGAATTTAATATTTTGTTGTCTTCTCATTGCAATATGTAGAAGTCTTTTTCTGGAGCTCTCATATGTTATTTCTCACTGAGAGCACTAGCACCGACAAATGTTAACATTTTGCAACCACCTTTCAAGTTTTTAGCAGCATTGTTTTCAATCCCACGTGTACTTAGCAGAATCAGGGAATTCATGTTGAGTTCTTTAAGGGTGGTGTTGGGTGTGTGTGTGTGTGTGTGTGACTGAGTGTTTGTTCGTTCAGTGTAACCCTTCTGCCCATCAGAGTTGTCAGCAACAAGGACCGGGTTCAGTATCTAGAGCAGGGGTAGGCAAACTATGGCATGGGTGCCAAAGAGGGCATGTGAGCTGATTTTCAATGGCACTCACACTGCCCAGGGTCCTGGCCACCGGTCCAGGGGGCCCTGCATTTTAAATTAATTTTAAGTGAAGCTTCTTAAACATTTTTAAAAAATTACTTTACATACAACGACACTTTAGTTATATATTATGGACTTATAGAAAGAGACCTTCTAAAAACATTGCAATGTGTTACTGGAACACGAAACCTTAAATAAGAGTGAATAAATGAGGACTTGCACACCACTTCTGAAAGGTTGCCAACCCCTGATCTGGAGGTTCCATTTCAAGAACACAATGCAAAACTGGCTCCAGCCACCACCCAGTGACCTGGGACAATTACATACCAAGCCCCTGGGCACCTATAAGAGGCAATACTTCCCCCTCACAAACACAGAATCTGAGTGTAGCAAAAGGAGGGAAACAATGTGGCATTATGTTGGAGAAACACCACAAACAGGATTCATAACACAAACCATGAGCAAAAGACCCACTCCCAAGTAAGTCTGGCAGTGTCCTTTTCCCCTCAGAGTCTTACGCTCAGCATCCCAAAAGTCACTGCTCCCACAGTTTCTGTCCTTAGTCAGTACAGCCCCCAGAGTTCAGAAATTCATCTGCAGAGTTTACCTCCCAGCCTGGGTGGAAGTGGGAGGAGGTACAGGGGCACCTTACATGCTCTGCTGCTTGGGTTGACATCCAATTGCTTCTCTGTGAGGGTCTGCTGCAGTCTTTACCACCAGTCACACCTCTCCGCCAGCTGCTCCTCTCCACAAATCGTCCTGCTAGCTGCTCATCAATATGTGTTCAGCCCACCCACTTAACACAGTTCTCATTGATTTCAGCTGTTAGTAAGGGAGCCTCAGTGTTGGTGCACTCATAATCCTAGTCCAAAGCAGGTCCAATGCTTAGACCTAGGTATCAGTGATTGCAGATCTGCAGCATGTAACAAGACTCCTAATGGAATCAAAATTAGCATTCTTATTACACAGTGGGGTCAAAGTAATGTCTGAAGCCCACACTGTCAGATACAAATACCTATCCCCAGCCTCTCTGGGCTTTGGAACCCATGTCCCTTGCCTAGTGAGTGCTGCTTAGTTGAGGGCAAGTCCGTCCGTTATAAGATGCCAAGTGCAGTTCTGCTGGCCTTGATTCACATAACCAGAATAACACCGCTTTATTACTCCTGTCTCAGTAACAAAAAGAGACTGGGGATCCAACAACAGCTAAAGTGACCATTTGGGCAAGCAGCCCCATCATTCTAGGCAGGGTGGGTGTGCCCAGGAAAAAAAGATCAGCTCCTGAAGTCCTTTTTTACAGCTCACCACCAGATGTCAGGGTAGAGCTCATTCTGATTCTGCTTACATCAGTATAATAAAATCTAAATGAGTACCACCTGTCATTTAACTATATTTTATCACTGGTGTCTTAGCCTTTAATTAGGATGACCAGATGTCCCAATTTTATAGGGACAATCCTGATATTTGGGGCTTTTTCTTACGTAGGCTCCTATTACCCCTCACCCCAATCCTGATTTTTCACATTTGCTGTCTGATCACCCTAGCTTTAGTACTCTTGGCTTACAGCTGCAAGCCGAATCCTTGTCTTTTATTCTTTTCAGAGTTCTATTGTCTTGTTTTGTTTGTTCTGCAATGAAAGTCTGAGTAGTATTTTTATCACTATTGTCCATATCTCACTATCCAACCTTTTTCTGTGCTGCTCAGAAACTATGGTGATGGGGGCCATTTGATGAAGGCTCCACAGACTTTTATCCTGTTTAACTCAATTATATTTTGTCTATAAAGATACCTTTCTAAATTATGTTATAAGTGAATGGTTGTAGACAGCATTAGTCGAATGGAAAGGACACTTATTTTATTCATCCATGTCATTGTATTGTTGAAGCCCAACTTTTGCTAGGATTTGAGTGTCCCCAGTCTATTGGATCTTTTAACCAGCATGCTTGGTGTTGACCAATATAATAATTGCATTTACCCTTGGACTTTTTTCTTCCCAAATAAAAAAGTTCCAGTTTGCTCAGTTGAAGGCCTTATCTTTCATCAAATGAAAGAACTTTGGGCTGTCTCCTAACTGGATAGTGGATAATTCTAAGAACTCTTCTAAAAAAGTGTCTGACAGCTACCTCGGGTATACACTGACAATATGGTTTACAATCTTGAGGCTATGGCTAAATTTTCCAACCTGGGTGCCTAAAATTAAACTCGTAAAAAGAAGTAGCCTGATTTTCAGCGATGCCAAGCAACTTCTACTCTTAGGTCACAAGGCTGCTTTACTTATATTACATAAAAATGGTAAAGTGACTTGCACTCGATTGCACAGTTAGGCTTTTTCTACACTACAAAGTTTTGCTGACAAAATAGGAGAAAGCTACTTTTGACAGCAAAACTCTGCTGTTTTGCCGGCAAAATTAAATCACCTCAACGAGAGGCATGATGTTTTTTGTGGCAAAGTCAAAGCAACAAAGCAGTAGTGTATATGCTGCTGTTTGTTGTCAACATAACCAGTTTCCCCCAGTATCCCACAATGCCTGCCATGACCGCTCTGTTCACTGTTTTGATCTCTCTTTGTCCTGAGGCATTCCCCCTCCTGTTTCCAAAGCTCCAGGAAGTATCTGACAACTGAGCGTTCTGCTCCCATTCAGGGAGCAAAGAGCAAATCATGAACGTGGAATGTTCCTGTTCTGCCCTGCACTAGGAACACAGTGGCAGGCAGACTGCTGCTGTGGGGAATATGTGTGTATGTATGTGCACGTGGTGGGAGACACACTGCTGTGTTTCTTTGACATTCCTCAGCACAGAGAGCTCACAGAGCTGCTCAGGAGGCCGCTCCCCATAGCTGAGGAGGCGATGGGAGAACTGAGGGGCGTAGGCACGCAGAGCCGGCTGCTTCGGGAGAGACTTCTGTGCTGAGCAGAGCAGGGGGCTGGCGTGTGGGTGTGTGTGTGTGTCCCCCACCTCTCCCTGGTGTCTCCTTGCTCCTCTCACCACTCTCCTCTCCCTGCCTTCCCTCACCCTCTCTCCCCACACTTTAGTTGAAAAGGAGCTGACAGTTTACTAGGATCTCCCTAGAAGGATGGGATTGAGAAACCTGGATCAGGTGATGCTGTACCTGCCACATGGGGCATTGCAAACCCTTCCCAAAGCACCCTGTGGCCAGTTGCAGGATGGGGATGGTTACCACAGTGCACTGCTCTCTGTGTCCGTGCAAGAACTGCTAGTGTGGATGCACTCTGCTGACAAAAGGAGCTAGTATAGACATGCAAGAACAGTTTTAATTAAAATGCTTTAATTAAAGTGGCAGAGCTTTTGCCAACAAAACTTTGTAGTGTAGACGAGGCCCAAGAGCCCAATTTCACAAATGTTACTCCGGCTGGTCAGTACTTGCTCCCATCAATAGCCCCATTGATTTGGATCGAGTAGGTGTTATTTGATATGACTAAAAGATTTAATCAAGATTAAAATTGAAACTAGTAGATTCCTATCTTGTCATTTCATGATTGGTTTAACAGCTACTGTAGCTGTCTAACAGAGTTTGATCTCTTGACATGTTCTCAGGGGTGAAAGTAAAGCGTAAGGGCCGGTATGCCGTACTGGTGAAAAGCCTGTCTGGCCTCTACTGCCTTACTTTAAAGCGCTGCCATGGCAGCTTTTTAATGGTGTTGCTCTTTTTGCACCCTGCATCAGCGGCCTGCCAGGTCCCTACTAGCAGGGCTGCCAATAGGGAACTCAGAAGGGGCAGGAACGCTAAAGCGCTGCCCCGGCAGCACTTTAAGCAGGGTTCTTTAAAGCACCTCCGCAGCAAAAGAACCCTGCTTAAAGCGCTGCTGCGGCAGTGTTTTAACTTCCCTGCCCTTTCTGTGCCCCCACACTGCCACCGGCAGGGCTGGGTAGCTGCTCCTTTTGCCCCGCCCCTGGTCGGTGGCTGGGGGGCGGGAACAACAAAAGGGACAGGGAAGTTAAAATGCTGTCAAGGTAGTGCTTTAAGCAGGGTCCTTTCGCTGAGGCAGTGCTTTAAGGGACCCTGCTTAAAGCTCTGCTAGGGCAGCCCAGCCATTAGGGACCTAGCAGGACTACCGATGTGGGGGTGCAAAAAGAGCAGCCACAGTCCTTTAAAGGGGCCTTTAAAGCCCTGCCAATGCTTTAAGATCACTGCCCCATTTGCTTCCCCCGCTCGGCTGCTGACCAGGGAGAGGGGCAAAAGGAGCAGCTACCCAGCCCCAGGCAGTGTGGGGGGAGTCTGCTGATTTCCCCAGCCCCACCCCCTTCTGCCAGAGGCTCCGCCTCCTCCAGGAGAAGCTGCCCCACACCCCGTACCAGTAAGTCACAAATTTTACTTTCATCCCTGCATGTTCTGAAAGAGTGAGAGCAAAGCTAGAGAGATCCTTAGGGCTTGTTTACACTGACACTTTACAGCCCTGCAACTTTCTCACTTAGGGGTGTGAACTCCCTTCCCCCTGGCGCAGCGAGTTTCAGCACTATAAAGCACCAGTGTAGACAGTGCACCAGCACTGCTAGCTGTGTTCCCAGTACTGGTAGCCACGCCCCTCATGGGGCTGGTTTTTTAGAGCTCTAGGAGAGCTCTCTCCCAGAGCTCATGGTCTGCCGCAACTATACAAGCCATGTTAAAGCTCTGCGGTGGCCAGTGTAGACTAGCCCTTTGACACCATGACTATAGAAGCTGGAGAAATAAATAGATCAAAAGGCAGACAAAATGAAAGAAGACACACCAGAAGCCTTATTAAATTTAGCCTCCAAAAATTAAGATTTGAATGTTTGATTTTGTTTAAAGTCTGTCATTCATCGGAAAGTCTTTGCAATTCATCCATCAGAACAAGCCTCAGGTTTAACACAATGGATGACTGTAACGGCATCAAAAACTCACCATCATGGCGCCTCCTGCTGGTCGTCCTGGGACTTAGCTCGTTTCAGTTCCAGAACACCTCCTTCTGGCCAGTGTCTCACTTGCTGCTGGCCTCGTCTCCTTCCTGGACCCCAGTGCCCCAGCAGTACCCCCACATGTTCTGGGTCTCCTCTCCCAGGGGAACCCCCCAACCCTCTAATCCCACTTTGCCTCAGTGGCTACTGCCAGTCATCATCTAGCACCTGTTCACTGGGGCAAACTGCAGTCTGTAATGGCTACTCGTCATTGGCAAGAGGTAGGACCTGCTGCCTTGGCCTATCCCCGGACTGTCCCTCTGCAGCCCCAGTACCTTTTGGCCTTAAACAAGACCTGCAGCCTGGGGCCTTTCTCGGCTGGAGCTCCCCAGTTCCCTTTGTCCTTTTCCCCAGCACTGCTTCGCTTCAGGTGCCTGGATCCCAGGCAGCTAAGTCCTTCTGTCTCTACTGCTAGAGAAAGACTCCTCACGGTTCCTGGCCATAGCCTTCTTATCTGGGCCAGCTGGGCTCTGATTTAGCTGGCCACATCTCTGGTCAGCTATTCACTCAGCTGCTCTCACTCCTTTCCAGCTGCAGCCCTCTCCAGGGCTGCTTTTATACTCTGTTCTACAGGAGTGGGGCAACTGCCCCACTACAAGCAGAAATAAGAATTCTTATATAACACAAAGCAGTTCAGATATAGGAAATCCATTGAATAAGCTGTGCTTTGATTTCCCAAGTTGCACCTGGAAAGAATATACAGTCCCAGCACACAAAGTAATGGAAAGGAACTATACGGTTTGTTAACTTACTGAAAGAAAACAATTACTTGACTATCCATCCAGATACGAGTTTATAGGACCTTTTGGTTTAATTAGCTTCCTATAGAACTATCACTGGGTTTTAGCTAAAAGATTTTAAGAGATTGTTTACTTTGCATTTTGTGAGAAAACAGGAGTCATTAGCTAATATAACAGGAAAAACAAAACAAAAAAACTTCCTTGGTTGAGGTAGAATCTCAAGCATTTATAGTGGAATAAAAAGCACAGATCCAACATTTGTTCATTCAACTGTTAAATGTAAAAAATTCTCTGATTACTTTTATGTAATGTAAGTAAAGCAGCTGGATAATATTTATGCTATTATGACTGGCCTGCATTCAAATAAAGCAAGCACCAATACTTAGAATGCCTGGAAAAAATCTTGACTGTCCAGATTTCCACCTATTCACAATTATTTTAAAAAAGTTTTGTTCTCCCAGAGTTTATTGCATTTAAGAACTCAAGGGGCTGATTCACTTTTCACTTACCCTGGTGTACCTCAGGCATTTCTGAAGTCAATGGAATTATACAATAAAAAAGCACTTCTTTCCTAGTCAGCCCAACTCCCTCCTTAATCACACAGGGGAAGCGTGATCACAAGGCTGATCAAAGATGATCAAGGGAACAAAGGCTCAAACTGACTCTAACTTTAAGTAACCTGAAAGAGAAAAAAGAAAAAAAAAAGCCCAAAACCCAAGCTCGTGGTTCAGCAGGGGCATCTCCTTGATCAGCCTTTAGATATGCCCCTCTGCCATGTATATTAGACAAACTGGACAGACTCTACACAAAAGAATAAATGGACACAAATCTGACATCAGGAATCATAACATTCAAAAACCAGTAGGAGAAAATTTCAATCTCTCTGGTCACTCAGTAACAGATTTAAAAGTGGCAATTCTTCAACAAAAAATCTGCAAAAACAGTCTCTAACAAGAATTAATTCTTGAATTAATTCAAGAACTGGAATTAATTTGCAAACTGGACACCATTAAATTAGGCTTGAATAAAGACTGGGAACGGCTGGGTGATTACACAAACTTCAATCTATTCCCCCATGTTTGCAATCTATTTCCCTATGTTAAGTATCCCCCTACTGTTACTAACACCTTCTTACAATTTGTTTGAATTGAGCCATCCTGATTATCACTACAAATTTTTTTTCCTCCTGCTGTTAATAGCTCAGCTCAGTTGATTAGCTACTTAAAGTTGGTATGGCAACCTCCACCTTTTCATGTTCTCTGTATATCTTCCTACTGTATGTTCCACTCTATGCATCTGATGAAGTGGGTTTTAGCCCACTGAAGCATATGCCCAAATAAATTTGTTAGCCTCTAAAGTACCACAGGTACTCCTTGTACTTTTCCCTCCCTCTGTGTATGATTAACAGAGAGTAGGACTGATTTAGGAGAGAAGGGCTTAAAAGCCAGAGGCTCGGTGACAATGAGACAGCAAAAAGGGGAGTTTGAGAAAGAGATCCCCCCACTGAACAAGGTATGAACATGAATCTTGGGGCGAGTGAGCTTGTTTGCCTTGTTTTTATTTTACCTCTTTCAGGTTATCAGGTTATGTTAAAACAGCAGCGCTTTAACATGGCTGTATAGTCATGGCACTAGTGCCAGGAGAGAGCTCTCCCAGTACTATAAAAATCCCACCTTCATGAGGAGAGTAGCAACGAGCAGTTTTTTCACACCCCTGAGCGAGAAAGTTGCAGCGCTGTAAAGTGCTAGTGTAGACAAGCCCTTAAAGTTATGATGTCCATTGGGATTGTGTGTTTGGGGCCTGTTTGAGCCTTTGTTCCCTTGATCATCTTTGAGCAGCCTTGTGATCACCTTCCCACTGTATGACTAAGGCGGAGGGTGGAGGGGAGAACTGGTGCAGGAGGAATGGGCTTAAAAATCAGAGACTAAAGCTTTGTCTACATACCACATTTGTTGGTAAAACTTTTGTTGGTCAGGGCAGGGGTGTGTGAAAAAAACACTCCTCTCACCGACATAAGTTTCACCTGCAAAAGTGCTGGTGTGGTCAGCACTATGTAGGCAGGACATAGCTAACACTGCTCTTTGGTGAATGGTTTAATTATGTTGGCAGGAAAACTACAAAGGAGACCTTACAGCAGCTCAGCAGTAGCAGTACAGTTGTGCCACTGTAAGGCCCATAGACATAGCCTAAGGGCTGTGGGGGAGAGTGGGGGTCAGCCTAAGATATGCAACTTCAGCTAAGTCACAGTATCTTAGGTCGACTTACCTGGCTGTCCCCATGGCGGCGAGTCGACTGTGGCTGCTTCCCCATCAACTTTGCTTCCTCCTCTTGCTGAGGTGGAGTACAGGAGTAGATTTGGGGATCAATTTATCACGTCTAGATAAGATGTGATAAATTGATCCCTGATACATTGAGCTCTACCCGCCAATCTGACGAGTAGTATAGCTGTCCCCTAAGTGACCAAGGGACAGCAAACAGGGGAGTTGGAAGGAGATGTATTTGATATGTATGTACCTTATGAACCTTGTAACCGATACTTGTAATCCCTCATAACCCAAGCCTGACCGCAGATGTACAGTACCTTCTTTCTTGACTTGTGTATATTTTGATTTTAAACATTAACTTTAATAAAATGTTTAAATCCAAGCTGGGTGGGTTTGCTACCCAGCTTAGATGCTATTGCAATGAAGCCCAAAATCAATCCAAGTTCACAACAAACCTGGCCTGAAGTTCACTTTCTTGTTTCAACTTCTTAGATCTACTGACTACATCATCTCATATATACTTTCTTTTAGCTGGCATGTAGGCAGTACAATGGGAAACAAACCTATGTTATACTGATAAAAGCTCTCTCACCTCCTTGAACGACACACTGTCAATAAAAGTAATTTACAAACAGGAAGGCCAAAGAGACATCGTTTCCTAACTAAGTGCTCAGTCAACTGAGGGAATCAGAAAAATCACAGACAGCTGAAGATCATATATTTCCCACCGTTAGAAATCTGGCTGTATTTTAAATAGATCTGGTCAAAATTTTTCAAGCATAACTTTTTTTTTTTTGGCAAAAAATAAAGATTCAGGTTCATTAAAACATTTCCCAAATTTGTGCACTGAATAGTTTCTATTGAAAAAATAAACATATAATTTGAAAAAAGTTTCATTTTGACATTTTTGAACTGTAATATTGATTCAAAACTACTTTTGTTTTGAAAAGTCCTTCCATTTTTTTTAATTTAAAAATATTTTAAAAGCTCACAATAAAAAACCCCCGACTGCTTGTTTGACCTAAAACCATTTTTTTCCTGACTGTTCCATTTATTGAAAAAATTTAGACTTTCAGGTCAACTCCTAGCAAGTTTTATTTTTTTGCGAACTGCCAGCAAATCAAAAATCTGTTATTCACACTGCTCTAATTTTAATGCTAGTAATGCTGCTATTCTTTAAAATGATCCAGTGCAACCTAGAATAAACAAAGCACTACCACTGAGATTTTCAATTATACCTAATGAAACCATTGAAATCTACTGGGATTTGGATACTTAAATTCCCTTAAGGCTAGTTTTGAAAATGACAGCCTACAATGTCTTCTTAAGGATTATAATATCATGTCTCTGGCTGCTATGGTTTTTTTATGCACACAGTTAGTAGGTAACAAAAGTGAATGGGATAGTCATTTGTATGAAATCGAATAAGTGCACTGCTGATCTATCATTTCCAGGACATTAATGAAGGTCTAAAACCTCTGGCCTGTCACAAAATTCTCTCCCCTCATGAATTTATAGCACACAGCAATCTAGAATTTTGATCTAAAACAGGATTACTTGGAGTGATTGTGCCCTCCCTCCTTCCCTCACATATGTTCATTGCTTTCTTCTCTTTCAGAGCTATATTATTAAACTATACTGTATATTTACCAAGAATAAATAGTTGCACATTCATGCTTGTAGAAGATTCTAAAACAACTTTCCTTAATTGTGTTCAAAATGCATACTCACATACAGAGGGAAATTGTGTATGAAAATGTCTGTCCGTATGCAAATTAGGTATCCAAACTGATGCTGCTGTAGAAAGTATAAACACACTTGAGATGATCTATCAAAACTTTTAATCTTAACATTTATTTTATGTGAACATTTTAAAAGCCAAAATGCTAGATTCAGCCCTTGCAAAAGTGGGCACCATTCCACTGAAATAAAATCATTTATTTCCTCTTAGGGTAACAAATAGTCATAGGTGCTGGAACTGAGGGTGCAGGGGGTGTTTCCATTATATACAGGCTTTACAATTTGGTTCAATGTCTCCAGCACCCACACTATCAAAATTGTTCTAGCACCGCTGCAAATAGTCGGGCTGATCATGCAAACCCATACAACCAGACTTGAAGTAACACTTTCAAATGTGTCGTATGGTCTTATATTTGAAGGTATTTAGGTACCAAAAGATGCAGATAGGAACCTAGTGGGCTTTTTAAAAGCACCTCAAAAGGTCAGGTTAATAGATGAATTCCAAGGCCAGAAGAGAGCACTGTGATCATCTTGTCTCTGACTTCCTATATAATCCAGGCCATTATTCCTAAAAATAATTCCTAGAGCTATCTGACTCTCATTGTCTTATATGGGACCCCAGGACCAGAACTGATGAAATTTTTTTGTGGGGGGATGGTATGGCAGATCTGATTTCACCAAAACTTTTTACGAAATCACATCATTTTCTCTGACTTGTTGGGGAAAATAATCAGTTTTGTTTTAACATTTTCAAAACAATCCCCCCCTTTTTTGTTTGAAACAACTTTGTTTCAAAATTTCCATTAAATTTAATTTAAAAAATAAAAATGTTAAATGTTCTCAATCAACATGAAATCTTTAGTTTCACCTGAAACAGGGTGGGGTTTTTTTGTTTTTGTTTTCAAATTTTTGGAACTGTCAGGCACCATTAGGTGCCTGTCTTCAGCTTCAGGTCCCTAAATCCCTTTGAAAATCTGGCCCTAAGATCCAGACCCTCAAAGGAATTTTAATGGGAGTTAGGCACCTAAATGCCTTTGAAGATCTGGGCCCAACTGACTATCACTTTTGAAAATAGGACTGAAGCACCTAAGTGATTTAGGTGCTTTTGACAGTTTTGGTGTTTATTATGACAAGTAATTCAGCTGACCTCAGGAGTTATGCTTACTAATATGAATTCAATGGGACTACTGTCAGTAGGAAGCACTGGTACCAAATATTTCTGTGATCACATACCAGTTCCACTTTAGTCAGTCACAATCCAGGATTATTAGTAGTTATTCCAAAGTGAAACATTCTCCATTTAAAAATAGATGAGTTTACTGAAACACGAGTATAGGGGAATGGCATAGCACCAACACCATAGTAGCTCGCCAGTTCCTGTAACTAGTCCCCTTCTCTGCAGTCAACATGGGAGTGCGGCTAGAAAAAAGGGAGCAAAGGCTGGGGTCCCTTATGACCGGGCCCTTGGTTGCTGTGCTGGCCTTCTGGGATCACTAGTAGTCCACGCAAATTAAAGCCACCTTTATACTACTCCACTCTGAGTTGCTCCTTGTCTGTGCAAAGGATGGGCATCTTTACTGGTAGCAATAGTGCAAAAAGTCCACTATTTTAAGCTAATGGACATGAAAGCACAACTAATAAAGGAGGCTATCCTATTAGAGGCATTGTCACTCATTAAGGATGGCTTTCCTTAGCCCATCTGCTATTCTGCTTCTCTTGCAAATTTGTCATCCCTAGCTTGTGAAAATAAATTATGATAGTAATTACTATGCTTAGTATTTATAATGTGCTTTTCATCTTCAAAGTTATTGAGAGGCATTAGTCGACTAATTGATAGCAAACCTCTTTGTCATACATAGTGGATGTTCTTGTTTAAATACCAATTGTGATGATTTGGACCCCCTTTCTGGGATGCCACCTGATGTGTTGAGGTCCCACTAAGCCCACCTGTCCAACCAGCCTGGGTCCCCCCTCCTCTATGCTGCTGTGTCAGCTCTCAAGCCCCCTTTGTGGCACACACACAAGTAGGGACATGCCCAACTTTAGAATCACACAGATTCTGCAATCAGCTCTGGATGGGAGAGCTCAGCTCGAGGAATTACCCAGTACTGTGGCACATACATCCTCTGGAGTACAAATCCAGAATTATACTGTCTTGCATTATATAGAAATATAGACAGCATAAGCTCATGAAAATCATCCCCTCCTCAATATGGAGGAAGATATGCACATCTTTTGTCCCCCTCCTTTCCCCAGTTATGAATTGCACAAACTGGGTTTAAGAAGACAGAAAGAGCAAGTGTATTAACTACAAAAGGTAAATTTTAAGTAACTATAAGATATAGCAAACAGAACAAAGCAGATTACTGAGCAAATAAAACAAAACATGCAAACTAGGCTAGATTCATTAAAGAAATTGGCTACAAATAGTAATTTCCCACTCTAAATGTTGTTTCAATCAGGTTGCAGAGTTTCTTGAAGGTAAACTGCACTGCTTGCATCTTAAATCTCTAGAGATTCCTTTTATAGACTGATCTGTCTCGCCTGGACTCAGCCACTGCCCCCAGGTTAGTTCCTTTGTTTCTTCAGGTGTCTTCATCAGTCTTCCTTCTTGGGCAGGGAGTCAGTGAAGATTAACTCACTCCCCAGCCTTAAATAGGATTTACATATGGTGGGAATCTTTTGTTCCCTAACCCACTCCCTTCCAATGGTAAAATACTAGCTCAAGATGGGGACCCTATACCAGGTGACATTATCACAGGACCTTGTAGTATCCAAGCAGCATCCCAAGAAGCTTCTCAGGAAGGTGGGAGATTAATGGCGCATCCAGGTTGATTGCCACTGTCTGATGGGAATTCCCCTAAGTACACACACACATTTGTAATTGTTATGTAGTCAATATTCCTAACTTCAGGACAGAAATGATACATGCCTAAAAAATGGATAATCACATTCAGTAAATCATAACCTTTCCAATGATACCTTACATGACCCATCTTGCATAAAACATTTTATTTATGGCTTATTCATATTATAACCATATTTTTATGACGAATATAGGGTGCAGTGTCACACCAATATTTATTCTCCTCTGTATAACTACATCTTTATATACTTAAGAGTGTGTACTGAAGTGATGACTGCAGGAGTTTTATAATGCAGTTCAGCTTTTTTTGAGATGGCGGTAGTGTCTTAGCACCTGATAGAGCCTGATTATGAGAATCACAGAAACATAATTATGTAATTCTGTTAACTATGAAAGAGCTATGGGCATAACCACACATGTTTATTTGAGTCAATCCAGTCAAGATTAAGTCAATTATAAAATAGAAACTCTTTGTTTTAGGGCCAAATCCTAATTCCATTGAACTCCATGGTAAAACTCCCATCGACTTTAATGGGATGAGAATCTGTCTATCAGAAAACACTAAGTATATGGAAAAACAATTAAGAACAATCATTTTATAGTAAGCTCCTAGCGATTTAGCATACAACTGAACTTAATAAAAATGATTATATGATTGGTGCTCCAAGCACAATACAGAGGTACAACCATTAATTCAGGTACAACACAGGAAAATATGGAATTATTAACCCTAGAAGAGACTAATACACAACATTTATTTATATTTTAAATATTAAAACATGCTTATCCAACAAGTGCTTAGTCCATCCATAAAAATCAAATCTAGATAGTTTCTTAACCGCATTAGGCCTTTGGGTTCTAATAGATCTATTGGGTCTGAAGTGGAAGTAAATTTCAGAGTCAAGAGTTCTCAGTCAAAGAATGCCCTGTGTCCATTCCTCAAGCACTCAAATTAAGGGACTGCTAGCAAAAGTGCCCCAGCCCAGCTGATTATAGCTGTTGTGGCAACCTCTAATGTAACTCTTCTCATGACCTACTTTAAATGCAGTCTGTATGTTTTATACATCTCCAGTGAAGCTGATCCACTGCTATTCAGATACAATCAAATTTCTTTAATAAAGAGTAAATGCCCTGAATGGAATCCAAAATATGTACCCTTACATCTTACTTCATATTCTTAACCAGCTGTTCAGTCTCTGGATTTAATTGTGGATGTTCTATTGGTACTGGCATCATTTCCAAGAAAGCTGCTTTTGCTTGTTTCCTTTTGCTTCTTTTAGTTTTCTAAACTCCTCAGGCCATATCCGTCAAGGATACCAGTTAACTCCAATTTGAGCTACTCTACTCTGCACTGGAAGCATAGGACCCTTCCTCAATATCTTTTTTTTCCCCTGCTTTGCTCATGTCATTCTTTGGTCTTAATATACACCAATGTTTTTCTCTCAATTTCTCCAGCAAACTTGATCTGTCAGATACACTTTCACTTGCTCATAGTTGGCAGAAATCTTGATGAATGTATCTGTGGCACATACTGTATCTTCTTTTTCTCAGGATAAACCCTATGCCTCACAGAATTTCTACTGGGATCTTTAATTGATTTGCTTCCAAAGTAGCTATTCTAATGTCAATGCCAAAAAACCCAAACCCACTTTAATATATATACAAAGTGGAATAGCATCATATTTACGTCAAGGATAATATGATTGTCAAAGCTAATTGGGTGACCTTCCAAAGACAGTTTTGCTGCTCACAATTCAAAAACAAGAAATCTTCAGAAAAGATAATCAAGGAACACTTAGTGTGGTGTTTGGAGAAAGTTCATATCTCATTTAACTACAACTTTGGCACCAAAGACAAACAGTGGGTAAGTCTGACTTTTTGCTGCATTTTTTTTAAAGGTAGTTTTGTAAGTGTTCGCATAATGTTACCAGCTTTATCCCTTACTTTGGTGTATGCTCATTTATTAGGGTTACTCTTCAGAGTGACGTTCTATACTTCTATCAATGTAGTGCTTGTGTCACTTGTGTTCTCATACAGAGCTCTGCTTCTCCCTTCTGCAAGTTTCCTCCCAGTGGAGCTAAGGTTCCCCAGGGCTGGGTTCTTCCAGCCCCAGACTCAGACACACACACACACACACAAACACACTTTAACGAGCGCATCTGAGAGGACCAGGTTAATCAGCACTCCCAAGATGACCCCTTATATGTCCCGGGACTCAGTGGGCTGGGTGTGACAGCACTTCCAAGCTGTCACCCTCATAGGCCCTTGGATTCAGCACGCTGGATCGAACAGCACCTCTGAGCTGTCACCCTCACATGCCACGAGCACTGCACCGGACTAGAGTACGCCTGAGCAGGCTGGGTCGAGCAGCACTTCCGCGCTGCCACCCTCATATGTCCCAGGTTCAGCATGTCCCTATCCTCACTTTCACATTACCAATGTTTTGGTAGTAACCCACTTGATGAGCAAACCCCCCAGGATTTTTGGGCACTGCGGGGATCTTTTAGCCTAGGTATGAGGATCGTTGCTGCAGAGCAAATGAAGAAATCAAAAAACACCCACGAGGGGAAGAAAGAGAGAGAGAGAGAGAGAGAGAACCAACTTAATCATGAAAGTTATTTATTGCCAGGTAATAACCATAGGGGAGCCAAACAAACAAAATACTTTTCATATTAAATCTAACTTAAACTTGATTATAAAAGTCAGGTTTACAAAACTATAATTGATCACACGAGAGAAATTCTCACCACTCGCTGAAGCTTGAATAGATCTGGGTCCCAGGTGATGGCAATAGCAGAGCCCTCCCCCCAATCAGTCAAGAGAAGATAAAGTTCCAATGGAACTGACGTAGATTTTGGAACTAGGCATCAGAGCACTTCCTTGAGCATGGGTAGAGGTTTTTGTAGAGAAACACTAACGGTTCAAGGGAGAACATAGATTTGTTTATGTGTAAACTGATGGCTCAAGGGAGAATACCAAAGTTGTTTTGTTCAGGCTAGACAATGGGAGCTGATCATTCCTGGCTATGGGCAGTGTTCCTTGGAGGAAGTTCAAAATGCAATTAGGCAGCTTCACTATTTTGGATACCAGAAGGATTTATTATTAGAATTAGTCTGATAACTACTGAGCTGGGTGTTTGCAGGTGTGGGTTCGTTAACATCTGGAGCAGACATCTCCCATCATGCAGTGTTTCCCTGCTTTTCTGGTACCAGCGTTCTGTGCGGCTCTTGCCTTGGAATCTCTGTTCTCCATTCTGTATGCTAATAGAGACGCCCTCTTGTCTCATCTTTGATGCAAATGAGGCTATGGAAGATTCCTTAATCCTGTCATCCTTATCCCAAAGGTTTAGGTGCATCTCCCACTGACTTCTCTGTTTTTTGTAAGCCTTCTGATTGGTTTTGGTTGAAGCAGAGGCTGTGGGGGGCGGGGAGAGGTCTTTTATGAGTCAGACAGGCTGGGTACTGTGCTCTGGTTGCCCAAGAACACAGAGCTGCTAGGTAACAACATGTAAAGCATTTTGAAAGCTTTTTATATAAAAATTAAAAGACCATAACTTGATAACAGGTACCAAAGACCCCACAAAACAAACCCAGAGCTGTGAAATTTACAAATCTTGGCTTCATTGAAACTGCAAAAGCTTGCACTAGAAAAAATGTTTTTTTAAGACAAATTACGATGATGATCCTTTTAGTCTCATCAAAAAGCAGCTTACTCACAATTAGTCCTATAAGACCAAATCCTCAGGCGATGTATATTGTCCTAGGTCCACTGCAGTCAATACAGCTATATGAATTCACACTGAGGATCAGGCCCATTGACTTTCATAGACCTACTCATGGGTGTAGAATACTGATTTTTCATGCTCCAAGGTTTGTTCAGCAAAATCTGTTTTTTTTCACAGCTTTGCCTTCAACCTGCTGACATAGTAGCAGCAACAGTTTTCATCAGCGCTGTAGTCTGTGTGCCACCGAAAATGTTCATTCTCTTGCCTCAGTCTGTTTGAAAAGAAAAGGGGAGAAAAAGTCTTTCCTAACTGCTGGTCCTTTCTGCTTGGTGATTTCTCTTTGCTATTAAAAAGCAAACAAAGTAGTAATAGGTTAGAACTAATTTCTGATACTTTGGGATATAGACAGTACTGAATTTTTAGTTGAGCAAAGAGGCCTCTATCTTCTCGTATCTTTCTCCAAAGCATGCTACAACTTGGTGTTCTGACTTTGATCAACACTCCAGTCTCCCATTCCAAATGTGTGTCATGAGAACGACTAGTCTAAGGAAAAGCAAAGCAGCTGCAGTTTCCAGTTGGGTTGAAGGGACAGCTTTCTTTTTAACACCTTTCCTTCAGAAGCAACATAATTGCTTTCTTACTTTAACTCGTTGGAGACTAGAGACACATCCGGGTCCTTCTTAAAAACATTCACTTACAGCTAGCTTGAGGCCTTAGGTTCCGCTAAGGGCATTGGCTAGTTGCTTCCCCACACCCTTCTGCTTTGGTGGAGTGTTTTGAGGACTACTTTACGACAGCACTCTCCAGGGCACAACATAATCTCCTGTTTGTAGTCAGCCAGCTTCACTAGCTGCTGTGTATACTATGGGGATGGAGCCATGGCTCTATCAGTTCTTTGTCCCTTTCTGCCCATTTCCCAGTCACTTACTCCCAGGAAGGAATATGAGCTACACAGCCTCTGCTGTCTTCCCCATGGCTACTTGCCATCTCAGGAGCTATCATTGGAGCATGTCTAATGTAATTGTGCGGGGGAGCTAGCTTGCTCCCTGACAACATTAGGCCAGTCTTTAATCAAGCCTTTAGCTGATAGGAAACAACAATGGCTTTCATCCATTTTTGTTAGAATTTTCTTCTAATTTACAGCCTAAATTTATACACGGCCACTTGGTACCCATTAGTTCTTGTGCCAGCATGTCATTTAGCTTAAATAGCTCTTCTCTCTCCTTCGCTTACTCCTCTGGCATATTTACAGAGAGCAATCATCTCCCACCTCAACCTTCATTTTACTAATGGCTAAGCTCTTTTAGTCTCCTCTCCTAAAATAGGGCCTCCATTCCCCTGATCATCCTTGTAGCCCTTTTTTGTACCCATCCCAGTCCCAGTTTGATTTCACCTTTCTTGAACACAGAATTGACCAGAATTGTACACAGTATTCCAGATGATGGCTTACTAGTGTCTTTTACAATAGTATCAATACTTCCCTATCTCACCTGATACATTTCCTTTTTAGAATCACATTTCCATTTTTCACAGCTGCATTACATTGGTGTTTGCATCCATGTCTGTCTCTTCCTCTTCTGTTATCAGCTGATGAACCCTCAGTGTCTAGCATGAATTCTTGTTGTTAGTCCCTAAGTGCATGACCTTGTACTTAGTACAATTAAATTTCATCCCATTTCTGTCACTCCAATCCTCTAGGTCATCCAGTTCTTCCTGTACAATATTCTAATTTTCCTCTACCCACTAAGGTTTGGTTTGGTCACATTTATAGAAGAATATGCCTGATTAAAAAAACATACACACACAGCCAAGAATTTCACAGTGACTTCCAGGCCCCATTAAGGTACTGCTTTTCAGAACACTCAGGAAATCTTGGTAAGTTGTTTTAAATACATTCGATTTGTAATAGCAAAATTATATTGTGATTGTACAGTCAGTGTAATGAGAGATCTTGTAGGGAGAATTCCCTAGAACTACATTATAAGGAGTTGTACTAAAATATAATTGTAATTTATATTACAACATACTTCATGCTGTGCTGCATACATATAAACCCCTTCCAAATTCTGTACACCACTGCCTTGAAGAAATTTGACTTGATTTGAAGTCATTCCTAGAGTTTCAGATGAGGGAATTGACAGTGATAAGAGGGGACTCCACAGTCAGAAGGCCATGGGGACAAAAGTTGAATTTTGGCAAGATCTAAAAAGAAATATCTCAACATGCAGTTGAGCTAGCTGACTATTGCAATCAGTTACATCAGAGATTCATTAATAAGCTATTGGTGAATGCCTCAGGTGCATTATAAGGGAGAAAGCTAAAGTGCATTTAGCCACCCAAGAAGCACAGCAACAACCATCTAGTGTACACCTTGAAGTCGCTCATTGCTATTGGTTTAAAATGTCAAGAATAGCTCTTCAGCTGGCATAAATCAGTGTAACTTCACAGTGGAACTTCAGCTGAGAATCTAGCCATGAATTTTAAAAAAATAAAATTAAAGTGTTTTTTATATTTTAAAAACACTTAATTGTTACAGTGGTTTCATGCTGGTGAGACCCCACTGAAATCAACAGAGTTCACCAATGGTATAACAGAGTAGAGAATTGTGACCTTATTTCATGCTTTAAAAATTATTAAACAGAAGTTTTCTGCAGCATATCATTCTGCTAGGGAATGTAATTCATGGAGGGGGAAAAATTAAAACAAAATGTAGGGAGAAAACTGTAAGCACCAGGCCCTAATACACCTCTGTGAAGTTGTGAGGAAGGAGAATACAATCCTGTCAAATCAGAATGGAATAGCATTTTGCATCCACTTTGCCCATGTAAATGACTATTTACATGGTGCAGGGCAATGGAATCCATTTCTCCACAATTTTTAGTGTATAGATTGTAAAATATTTACTGTAGGGGGTTTTTTGGGTGGTGGTGATTTTGAACTAATTTTCTGGGTCTTAGGAGTCTCTTCTCTGTCTTTCCATCTTCCCAGTAGCCACCTCAAACTTCTTATTATGGAAACAAAACTGGGAACACTGACAATTACCGGATAGCATAATAAGAAGGTGAATTGAAAGTGGCCAGAAAAAAGAAGTGGGATGAGTTTAGAAGAAAAAGTCAGCTTTAAATTGCTACTCCCAGCTCTCTCCCCACTGCAGAGGTCCATTGCTGTTATTCTCTCTTACAGCATGTACCAGAATGACTCGTTCTTTAAGAAAGCTATTCAAATAGGCTCAGTGGAACATGTGAATTGGGCTTATGTACACAAGAGAGAGGGTCCCCCTTCACCTGACCACAATCACCATCTAAAGCAGGTTTTTCAAATCAAGATTCATCTCCTGCTTTAACTTCTTACATTCAGGGGTCACTCTGACAGCCCATCAGCACGTGGCTGAGCATCACAGCGAGGTTATACAGGGAAGCAGCATTTTGTTTGAAGTCCCACTGTGGGAATAAGAGCAATGGGATATCCCACTCATGTTGCCAACCTCCAGCATTCAAAGTCACTCCTCTAAAAATCACAAGATTGTCTTAAAACTCATAGTAAAACCAATACATTCAGTTTTTAATTTGCCATTGAGCCTTTAGGATGTATTCAGGCCATAGTTTAAGTCTTTTCCCTGCAGCCACAAGGGCCTAGAAACTTCCTTTACATGAGACTCTCCGCTTTTTCTTTTTTCTTTTAATTTGCATGACTCCAAGTGGTATGAGAGACAGCTTCCCGCTCACAAAAGGGAGCTGCAGCTAGAACGTCCAGGGGCCTGAATTGTGCAACATCTTGTATGATAGACTATAGAATAGCTGGAGACAGGTCAGAAGGCAGATCACAGTGACAAAAGATAAGGAAGCAGTCAGAGCTGCAACCCTGTTTGTAACATCTCAGATATATGAAATCAAGGTCTTTTACGCTGAAGCCCCAGGGATTTCTGTGTCTTATTGACAGAATCAGAACACGGTGTGAGAGTAGGATTTAAGCAATTTAAACCAGGCACTATTGAGGGCTCATTACCAGATACCTAAAATAGAAGAAATCCTACCTGACCTTGCTAAAGCAGATATTTTCAGTGGTAGATGCAAAAGATGGATCCTGGTGAGTCCTATTAGATTAACAAAGCAGCTCTTACCACCTTCAGGACTCCAGTAGGCAAATACAGATGGCTGAGAATCCTATTTGGAATCAAACCGTTTGCAGAAGAATATCACTGCCGCCAGCATGCTATCAAGAGGATTAGCATAATAGCTGATGACATTTTAGTGTATGGTGTAATGATACAATGGAAAAAGCAATATCAGATCATGATTGTAGTCTCATTAATCTCCTAGAAAGGGCCAGGGAGGTCAATCTAAAACAGAACAAGCAGAAGATGCGTCCGCAACTCACTGAAGTACCTTACATTGGACATTTGCTGACATCACAAGACCTTCACCCAGATCCAGAAAAGGTAAAAGTAATACAACAAATTCCCAAACCTTCAAATGCCAAGTCTCTGCGATGGTATTAGGATTTATAAATTACCTGACCAAATCCCTCCCTTGTCCCTCAGACATGTGATTTGAGCTTCTTAGATGCTTATTAGAAATAGGTGCAACATGGAACTGGCTACCCCAGTATGATACAGTTTTTCAACCACATTAAAGACTTGGTCCCCATATGCCCTGTGCTAAAACATGATGATGTGAAAGAACAGTGACCGTACAGCAGGATGCTAGTGAAACTGGATTTGGAGCAGTCCTCCTGCAAAAATACAACTGTTAGCCTTTGTATTAAGGTCCTTATCTCCCACTGAAAGACAATATGCTCAAAATGAAAAAGAGCATCTAGAAATTGTGTCTGCCTGTAAAAAAAATTTGATGAGTAAATATGTCAAAAATCCATGCATACTGAAAGTGATTGCAAGCCACCTGAAGTCGCTTACAAGAAACCACTGCTAACAGCTCCAAAATGCCTCCAGCATATGCTATTAAGACTACAGTGTTATCACCTATATGTAGGGCCCTACCAAATTAATGGTCATAGGATTTTAGAAATTGTAAATTTCATGATTTCACCTACTTTAAATCTGAAATTTCCCAGTGTTGTATTTGTAGGGGTCCTGACCCAGAAAGAAGTTGATGGGGTGAGGGGTCGCAAGGTTATTGTAGGAGGGATTGTGGTACTGCTACCCTTACTTTTGCACTGCTGCTTGTGGTGGTGCTGCCTTCAGAGCTGAGAAGCTGAAAAGCAGCAGTTGCTGGCCAGGAGCCCAGCTCAGAAGGCAGAGCCACCACCAGCAGCTGTGCAGAAGTAAGGATGGCATGGTATGATATTGCCATCTTACTTCTGCGCTGCTGTATGCAAAGATGGGCCCTAAGTCAGCAGCTGCCAGTGTCTAGCCACCCAGCTCTGAAGGCAGCAGTGCAGATGTAAGGGTGGCATGGTATCGTATTGCCACCTAAAATAACCTTGCAACCCCCCTGCAGCTCCCTTTGGGTCAGGACCCACAATTTGAGAAATGCTGGTTTCCACTGTGAAACCTGTATAGTATAGGGTAAAAGCACACAAAAGACCAAATGTCAGGGTGGGAGACCAGATTTCACAGTCCGTGGTACATTTTTCATGGCTGTGAATTTGGTAGGGCCCTACATATGTGAATGCTATGAAAAAGGAACCAAAATGTATACAAACAGACTTCCCATCCAGAGCACAAGAATCTGAAACAACTGAACAAAATGATGAACTCTTTTACTTAATTTAAACAAAATAAATAGGAATATCACTGATTTAATTAACACTTTGTTTCCCAGCAAGGACTACAGAAAGTCTGTGAGCGTATGCTACAGAATAAAAAGCTACAAATTCTGACATCTGTTATTTTAACAGGATGGCTGAACATATGTGAAGAGGCACCAGAGGCCACTTGTGAACACTGGAATTATTGTGATGAACTCAGTGTGCAGAACAACATTACATTCAAAGGCAACCAAAAACTTGTATCTAAGGTCTCTTTTCTTAAAGCCTGCTCTTGAATACGTCACAGCCACTGTGCGATAGAAGTGTGGCTACAAAAGCTAGGGATGTAGTACGCAGGCCAAATATCAGTGAAATTAAAGATCTGATAAGGAACTGCAACACTGGCAAAATCCCAAGTAAGTCAGCGGAAGGAAACATTGAAGATACAAAGCATTTCCAGCAGACCCAGGGGCGAGGAGATAGTTGACCTCTTTGTCGTAAATAACAACCTACTACCTCATCATACTTGTTTTACTTCTCTGAATTTTGGGAATGAAATGAACCACTGTAGCAACTTCAGTAGATGCAGCATGCTCAGATAATGGACCACAGTTCACCAGCAAGGAATTTGCACACTTTGCCAAAGATTGCAGCCTCTCCCTACAACAGTCAGTCCAGTGGCAAAGCTAAATCAGTCATCAAAATTACAAAAAATCTCATAAAGAAAACCTTAAAGAACAAGGAAAACAAGTAGCAAGCCATTCTGGAATGGAGAAATACCTTACTGAAGGCTTGACCTGTGCAGTGTCTAATATCCAGACATCCAAACCCATTGCTATCTACAGCCAATGTGCTATTAAAACCTGAAGCAGTGGAAGGAGTCACAGGTCAATTAGGGAAGGGCAACAAAGTTTTAAAGCCTACTATGACAGTCAAGCCAGAGATACAACATGGAGAACCAGTAAGAGGGTGAGTATTTCCTCAGGACAGATCCCTCACATGGAAAAGGGCAACATGCCTGAAGCACATAAATCCCCGATCCTGTACTGTTGCAGTTGGTGGACATACATATTGCTGGAACTGTAAATTAATCCATCCAATACAATATCCTACAGCCAATGGAAACTCCATGGACGGTGAAGAGGAACTGCAAGATCCCCCTTACATTCATACATGAAATACAATTAATTCTCTCTCTCTCTCTCTCTTTCTCACACACACACACACCCACACCCATGTGAGACCAGTAGAACATACCACCCAATAACATGAAGGGACAAGCAAAACTGAGACCAATGACAAGTTAATCATAGGAGCCTTTTCTGGTACCAGGAGAAGTATTCACACATGAAATGACATAAAACCGCCTTCTGTATACAAAGACTTTGATCTGACTGACTGGTAAACTGTTGACCCTCCCAAACTATATCAGCTGTTGCATAAATTAACATAAGAACATAAGAAAGGCCATACTGGGTCAGATCAAAGATCCATCCAGCCCGGTATCTTGTCTACCAACAGTGGACAATGCCAAGTGCCCTGTAGTGAGTGAACCTAACAGGTAATGATCAAGTGACTCTCTCCTGCCATCCATCACCACCTAGGAATGTACTGACTGCCTTCTACGTCTCTCTCTCTCTCTCTCTCTCTTTTTGTCTCTAATCACACACAGTCTGTGGATGGAGGGAGTGGAATGTTTTCCTGAAATGTTCCTCATTATTCAGTGGTGACTAAGGGCCTATTGTGCGCAGGCTGTAGTTCCCGGGACAGATTTGTATTACTGGTCCTTAACAGTGGTTTCCTTGAATGCTACACAGTGACTAGTGTTATGAAATCTGCCTCCAGGAACTGGTTTAAGAAATAAGGCTGTTAATACCTGCACTGAGTTTCAGTGCAAATGAAGATAATAATACAGGGCGTAATTCTCCTGATGCCAATCAGGAGTAGCTCCATGGATGCCAGCGGATTACATTAGTATGAAACTGGTGGAAGGAAGAGGAGAATTACAACTCAGTTGTCCACTGTATCAGGGAGCTAGTTGAATAATTTGTTCTAAATATTCATTGCAAATGTTGCCATTTTTTTCCATAGAATAAACTGGGTCTGACCATTAACTGGTGAAAATCACAATAGTCCTACTGAAATGGGGGAAATTTCTCTGATTTACTGAGAATCTGGCAAATATTTCCACTATTCCACCAGCTCTACCTAGTACTAGCAGCAAAACTTAGTAATAGCATTGTCTCAGTTCTATTCCTTTCCCAACCTCATCTCCAAAATTAATGTCTGTTTATTGAAACTTTTGCATCTCCTTGAGAGAGAAGGCCCTTTCTCTCTATCCCCTCTATCTCCCCTCTCTCATATTCAAGATAAATTATAATTCAAAATTATCTGGACAAATTGGAGAAATGGTCTGAAGTAAATAGGATGAAATTCAATAAGGACAAATACAAAGTACTCCAGTTAGGAAGGAACACTCAGTTGCACACATATCAAATGGGAAATAACTGCCTAGGAAAGAGTACTGAGGAAAGATCTGTGGGTCATAGTGTATCACAAGCTAAATATGAGTCAACAGTATAATGCTGTTGCAAAAAAAGCAAATATTATTCTGAGATGTATTAGCAGGCGTATTGTAAGCAAGACATGAGAAGAAATTCTTCCGCTCTACTCTAAGCTGATTAGGCCAGTTTTGGACACCACATTTCAGGAAAGATGTTGACAACTTGGAGAAAGTCCGAGGAGAGCAACAAAAATGATTAAAGGTCTAGAAAACATGACCCATGAGGGAAGATTGAAAAAAATGGGTTTGTTTTGTTTGGAACAGAGAAGACTGAACGAGGACATAACAGTTTTCAAGTATATACAAGGTTGTTACAACAAAGAGGGAGAAAAATTGTTTTCTTAACCTTTGAGAATGTACTTAAATTGCACCAAGGCAGGTTTTGGTTGGACATTAGGAAAAAACTTCCTAACTGTCAGGGTGGATAAACATTGGAATAAATTGCTGTCATTGGAGATTTTTGAGAGAAGGTTAGACAATCACCTGTCATGGATGGTCTAGATAATACTGAGCCCTGCCACGAGTGCAGGGGACTGGACTAGATGACCTCTTGAAGTCCCTTCCAGTCCTACGATTCTATTAAGTACAATGTAGCTAGATTATGAATTATTATTAAAGGCAGAGGTGGTGAGGCATCTATATGCATGGTTGCTCAATACTTCCTATTGATTGCTGCACAACATAGCAGTCATGGCTGGCAGACTGTTCTTGGAGGCCACACAGCAGAAAAGAGTCTTAAGGGGGGATTTCAATGAATATAGAGGTCTTACAGATCAGTTCAGGGAAGATATTCAGTGCATAAGGAACAGCGTGAAAGAAAGCACAGAGACCTCTGGAGGGATGGGGGAGGTGATAAATGGGAATTCAAGGGTGCGTCACTAGCAGAACCTAGGGCAAAGGTGGTAGATGCAATGGTATAAGAGACAAAAGCAGATAATAGGATGGGGATAGAAATGCCATGAACGAGACTACAAGAAGCATGAATATGATGTAATGGAAAACACAGAGCCAGTGAAGGGGTTAAGAGGTAACATGATCAGAGCATCAGGACAGGAACATGATCCTAAAAGATGTGCTTTGAGTGGACTGCTTGGTGTTATAGTGGATTGGACAGAAGGGAAAAGGTCAAATTTTAGCAAAACTGATGCACAGCAATGACTGATATTTATACTGGAAAGTGGCTTTTATTCCAAGATGCCAAGTGATTCAAACTTTACAAATTCCTTACAAAGTACATATGGGAATCACTTCACTGATTACTGAGATGCAGCCAGTTCTGTGGAATAAGATAGCACTCTTTAAACAAAACACAGGAATAGTACAGCCTTACCTTATGCAATGAAGCTTTAGAGCAGGGGTCTCCAAACATTTTGAGATGAGGGCCATATTAGATTTTTGAAGGGACTTCGTGGGACGCTGCTGCGGCCCTTCCTTTTGCTCCTCCAGCCACTCCACTGCCACAGCTCCCTTCTTTGCTCCTCCAGCCACACTGCGGGGGCACTCAACCCTCCACACATGGGGCCGCCAGCAGCAGCTCATGCAGGGGGGCACAGGTGGCTTCTTCACATGCCTGCTCAGTGGGGGGCTGGACAAATCTATGCCGCAGGCCGGATCCAGCCCCCAGGCCATAGTTTGGAGACCCCTGCTTCAGTGGAATATAGCTGGATCTTTGGCACTACTGAAAAGTAGACCACTGAATCTTTAATTACCACAAATGATCAGAGGGTCTGATCTGAAAGATACTGACAGATCCTGTAATGTACTTACCTCACCTTTGCTTTGTGTCCTAGAATTTTTACAGCCAAGAATCCTTAACTTATTCTAAATACTGTAATACCTACATTGAATGCTTTCTTAATATGATAGGAAAGGATAAGTGTATGTGTGTGCATATATATATATATGTGTATAATTAAAATCATACACTTTTGAAATTGCCATGTATGCAAAGATTTTCCTTCATGTGCATCTTCTTACCTGTTGCTCAGTTTTATATCAAAAAGAAAGGGAACGCTCAGATATAACCAAGAATATAGACAAATGCAATTCCATTGTTGTTCTTTCTGTGATTATTTGCAGGGGATCTTAGTATTTGTGTTTTGAACTAGTTAGGATCAGGCACAGGTAACAAACGGTAGGAATGTTTGTCTTTGTGCCCCTGGAGTGGCTTATCTACACGAGGGAATTCATTCACTTCTCAAAACTGAGTATTTAGGAGTAATGGTAGTAAAGCCAATGGAGTTACATGACTATAATAACATTGTAAGTGAAAAGAGAATTGGGACCAAAATACTTATGAGTCTGCTATTACTTCAACTAATTGATTTATTGTTAGAGATTAATGAAATCTGGAATTTCTGTCTTGTGGAAAATTCTGACAATTTAATATTTCTTTTCATCGCAAATCACAACAGAAACCCTGAAACTTCTTTTTTTGTTTTCATGGAATAGGAGCTCCAAATAAATTTTCTTTGAAAATGTCAAAATGTATCAGCATTTCTAAGGTTAATGTCCTACTCCCTGAGTCTTCAACCCTTCTCTCATCTTCTATCTTCTCACTATTCTAACAGGAAACATCCTTGATTGCCACCCTGAGGTAAAACAAACAAGGGGATGCCAGGTGCAACTACACAGGTCACAGATCCTTAGCAGTGACTGTGGTTAATATTCTTCTTCACATCTGTAGTTTCAACTATTTCAGTGCTTAGGACAGTACTAAGGAATACGGTGTTGCTGGAATTCTCAATGGAACTGGTCAAAATTTCCCAAAATCCAAGTTTTTTTAAAATGACATTTCTTTGAAACATTTTGTAGGTTTTGAACTCCTATCAATCTGATTTAAAATTTTTCAACAATCAAAGCACTGAAATTCCAACATTTTAGAAATTCCATAATGCAGTAAAATTTTTCAAACGATTACAGCAGCTTTTTTTAAATTTTGTTTTAGCAGTTCTAATTCTCACCTTTCAGGATAAAATGTAAAACCAATGTAGATAGGAAGCCACTGGATACTATACACTACCAAAAAGGGATAATAAGAACTTGTGCTAGATTTTTTCCTATTACATGCAATTGTATGTAAAATCCCTTAGCAGTATTTGAAAGCATAGCAGTGTGAATTAAAGAGGGGCATAAACTAAAATCCCACCTGCAACATTTGGAGTATTCAGAATCCAGGCCAGAAGCCTACATTAACTCCAATGTATAAGGCAAATTCCAGTTTGGAAAATTATATTCTAGAAAGTACCTAAACTTCCCCTGGAAGTTTGTTAGATACTATATTTTCTTATACTCCTTATCTCAAATTGCTGTATGGCATGATGTGCTTTGAAACCTCTTCTGCATTTCATAAGAATACCTCTGTGGAATCTCTATTTGTAGTTACTCTGTGAATGTTTTGGCATCTCTCATGAAGAAAGCTGATATAAAAAAGTGTAGTTAATTATTATGGACTTCCTCCAAAGCCAATTGAAATTAATGGAAGACTTCCATTGACTTCAATGGACTCTGGATCAGTCTCTATTTCTTTACATCATGTATACCTTGCCAGACAAATAAGCTGCTCCCATAACAATTTCCTGAGCTCTGTATTGTCCCAAATGCCCCACCAGTAAATTGTGCAGAAAGAGATGCATCAAATAGCTACAAACTCATTGTGCCAAAGCTATTAAGAAGCTATCTTTTTCTTTCTCATTGCAGAAATTAGAGTACTTTCTCATAGGAGTTGGGTGGAGGGAAGCAAAAACATTATGCGCACTAGAAGGTTCATGATGAGAGTGGATTATATTCTCTTAATAAAAGAAAAGGAATTGGGTGATCAAATATTTTGAAATTTAGGTAAGAAAATATTTAGAAATAGAGCGAAATGTGGTTTCATATTTACTTCCTCTACGCTAGAAGTACCGGCTTCCTTTGTTGTAATCACGCAGATCCAGGGAGGAAAGCTTTCCTTTGAATGTCACAGCAGTTTGTGTACATTGTGTGTCGAAAATCTAATCCTTTCAGAGAGGCCTGTGCCAAGAGCCTAACAGGTAACAATAACACCATGGACTGAGTCCAGGTCTCTTCCTGTAAAGGATATTCTACTTCTAGCGTTCTCAAGCCTTCTCTATGCTAAGGACAACTTTGAAAAGATTTCCTTGATTATACCAGCAAGACACGAGGTGGAAAATTCCCCTAGTGAGTATACAAGGGCTTGGAAGTTTGATTTTTGTAATTCTGTACTCCCAGAAACTAGTGCAAAATTATCACATGAGGTTTTTTAATGAGGAATGCTGAGCTCATAGGCAGTGAATATTCATATTTTTCATACTCAGAGTTTGGGATATTCTCCCCATCCCCAATAAAAAAGAAAAGCAAATATTATTTAGCCTCCATACTATTTATTAATATTTACTATATCTTGTTGGGTGCAGTTTCCTTTCAGTTAGTTTGTATTAATTAGTCTCACTACTGATTTTTAGGACCTGATCTAAAGCCCATTAAAGTCAATGGGAAGACTCCCACTGACTTCAGTGAGCTTTGGATCCAGTCCTATTTGTGTACTTATTCCTGAACAAAACACAATCTTGAAAGAAGACAGGCTGGTTGACCCATGCAGTGGGAGGGTGTTCCGGGGTAGGACACTGAAAGGAAGAGTTTGTGAAGGAATGCAGGAAAGATACAAAGGGAGCAATGGAGAGAGCTTCATTGGAGAAGCAAAGTGGCAAGAGGAGAGGGGTATGAAGTCAGAGCAGAAATGCAGATGGGGAAAAGGATGAGAAGGTGAATCTTGGCACAAGTGCGAGGAAGGCAGTGGAAGGACTAAGGTTGGTATTTCAAAGGAATTTGCGGGCCGAAGGGAGTCCAACCCCTAAATCCCCTTGAAATTTAGGAGTCTAATTTACTTAAACTACTCAGAAAATCCCAGCTCAGAGCCCTGATTCAGTAAGGTGCATGTGTAACCTTAAGCACATGAGCAGGGATGGATTAAGGCAATCTGGGACCCAAGGCACAACATAACTAAGGGCCCATCATGGCTCAGTCTAGGGTAGTCACCTCTGGGATGATCCTGAGCCTGGACAGTTGGCAGTGTATACAGAGCACCCTTACAGATTTTCCAGGACAGCTACCTCAAAAAAAGGGATGTTCCTGGTGATGGACAGGTTGTAACCCTACCCCATTTCTGTGCTGTGGCCCTGTACCTCATCAGGAGTGGCCATAACAGGGGAGCCAATCCCTCTTCCTCCTAAAGAAAGGAGAAGTGGCATGTAGTCTTTATACTCCTCTTCTCCTCTATTGGCAGCAGGAAGACCCAGCTGTTACCTCAGTAGATGGGTGGTCCAGGCCCCCTGTACTCTTCTTCTCCTATGCTGCCCCCACCCCCACACATAACCTTCTGTTGGAGTGATGTTCATGGGGCCCCTGAAAACAGTGGGTCTTGGAGTTAAAACATCATGGAGAAGCATGGGTCAAAGACACCACCCAGAGCTATTGTTTCAGGCTTTCTGCAGATTCAGTCAGAGATCACTTCTTCATTTAACCTAGGGTAATATTTTCCAACTTTTCTTCACTACTGTGAGGGCTAGACACTTTTTAAAAAATTAAATGAAAGCTTACATTGTGTTGTAATCACATGACTTCAGGAGCTAGGGTTTTAGGCGTAGGCCCATAGGGTATGTTATACAAAGGGATTTAGGCACTGTAATGCTGAGCTTCATGGTACAGAAACATAGGTGCCAAGAGAACTTTTACTCTGAAAACTTAGGTGCCAAGTACGTGTAGGCCTACCGGGTTTGGCAGGGATGTTGTGGCTCACAGTGGAGCCAAAATGTGGACTTAGACACCTAAACTCCAGACTTAACCACCTTTGTAGATCCCACTCAGAGTGCCTTAATCCAATCCTGAACATTATTCTGGTTGGTTAAACACTTTTCTCAGTCATGGCCTAAAAGCAGGAAGTGACATGGTCTGCATATAGACTAGGAGTATTTTGGTTGCTGAATTTCTAATGGACAATGAGACTGAGATGGGAACCAAGGAAGCCAGAGAGAAGGAAGAGGTTGCAGTTGCTGAGGAGGAAGATAAACAAGGCACAAACAAGCATTGTTAGCGCAGTGATGCAGAAGGGTAAAGTTTTTGAGATAATGTGGAGAAATATCTATTGGGAGTTACATGCACAGACATAGAAGTTCAAAATTTACATTGAGGTTACAAAAACTTGAGAGAAGTGGAGAAGTCTATCAACAGTTCAGGAGAAAGTGTAGAGGGGTTGTGAGAAAAGATGAGGAGCTCAGTTTTTGCCATGTTTATTCAATTACAGAAAATTTGCCATTTATTTTCCAACACCAGTCAGTAGCTTGGTCAAGAAACATATAATGCCTTGAAAGTTTCCCTTTATGCGTCAACAATGTTTGATAAAAAGTTCTGATACAGGTGATGGAACTGTGAAGTTGAACCTGTGAATCAGAGCACTAGAATAAAAATAATTGTCCCATGAGAGTGTCATATAAAAGTATTACATAAATTTTATTTGTATTACAGTAGTGCCTATGATCTCCAGATGTGTACCAGGAACGTGGGTTCTGTATGAACAAATGGTCCTTGCTCCAAGGAATTTACAGTCTAAGGCAAGGAAATAATGAAACAATCTTCACCTCCTTAAGATAACCTTAAATAGAAAAGAAAAAAAAAAGTTAAAATGGAATAATGTAAAAGCAGTTAGGCTCATTTGGTGCCATACAGCTATGTGCAGAGTTATATATAAAATCAAGATTATTCAACTCACTACAGGAGTCTGAGCAATTGAATTGCCCTTTATATTTTATACTGTAACACTGTAAAGGGCATATGATGGAGACAGAACTATCAGAGGAACTTGATTCTTACACTAATACACCATTATCTTGCGGCATGACTATATACTGGAAATGCCAATTCTATTGTTATAATTAACCAATATCTAAGTTATGGTGTCCTCAAATCATGGCATTTCTATATATTTTTTCCATACATGAGGGGTTAACAACATAAGCCAGAAGTATTTAGATCTTGAAGGATTTTGAAAAGTATTTGCTTTATTTTATTGCATATTAATATCTTAGTTGGAATATTTCATTCCTGATTTCTTCTATCATCTGAGAGTTTGTCAATATCATATACCCAGTATTTATTCAACCTCCAGCCTGCACTGCCTTAGAGGATTATACAACTGAATGAAACCAAGCTATTATGTCTTTCATTATTCTAGCTTTGAACTCAATTAGCTAGTCAATATTTTTAAAAAATAGAAATTCCTTAGGAAGATTAAGCTGGAGTTTGCATAAGGCATCTGGTTTTCAAATAGTCCTGAAATTATTGATTAAAAATTTAAATTCACCCATTTAAAAACAAATTAGAGTAGACTGGTTTGGAACCAAACCCAGTGAACTTTAAAAACAAAGTAGCTTTCAGAAGTCACAAGCCCAAATAAGCTCAAATTCAATCAGGAAAAGAACCAGGATAGAAGTGGTATGTTTGTATGGTGAAGCATACATACTGTGGCCTGTTAGGGTGTGTCTACACAGCAAGTGTCAGAAATCCTAAAGCCCAAGTTGACAGACTCAGATTTAGGCTACAGCACTAAAAGTAGCTATGTGGACATTTGGGCTGGAGCACAGGCTCGGAAACCTAGAGAAGGAGTACGTTTCTGAGCCCAAGCCACAATGTCTACCAAGCTATTCTTAATGCTGCAAGCCTGAGTCTGTCAACCTGGGCTCTGAGACTTGCTGCTGCAGGCTGTGTAAACTTACCCTCAAAAGTGTAACCGTGTCTGATGCTATGTGGACTCACCTCTCCATCCGAACGTCTGAGGGAGCGTGATGGTTTAAAGCACAGTAGTGCTCTATGGGCTCAATCCCGCATTGTTCTGAACACTCTGGGCTTGACCTAGCAAAGCACTTGAGCACATGCTTAACTTTAAGCACAAGTCATCCTATCCAAGGGAGCTATAGCAGAGATGAATCTGAATCAGAGACTATGTAGAGGGCAAGAAGCACAACATGCATTTGAGTGGTATTCAAAGCACCTTATCTAAAATAATAAAAACAAATAGTCACACAATCACCACTGACTGTTGTTGTTTTTTTTAAAGAAAATACAGTTTGACCCTAAGTTTCTACCCCTCAGTCTTCAAAAAATCCTTGTGACACTACATCACTGGGCAGGTCATTGACAGAGGGGTTGAACTGGGGATCTCAGCATGAGCTTCTGCTTCCCGAGTTAGAAGACCCAGCTGTACCAGCTCAGCTTGTAGCAGGCCCAGCCATCTCTCAGCATGTATCTGCAGAACAAGAGCTGTGCAGGGGGTGGGGCCAGCTTAACTGTGCTAACTTGAATCTCGCTAGTGTAACAATACCAGTAAAGACTGTGCACTGGAGGCTAGTGCATCGAATACATGCCCAGAGGGCCCAGGCTGGGCTTGAACTGCCTGCATTGTGCTGTCTTCACTCTGTTGTTGTTACCCTTTATTACTGAACTGGCCATCTCCCAAGATCCACCTTGTGGTTACAGGTGGCTTGCCCTCTTAAAGGGGTTGCTCTAAACTCCCCACAGGCTTTTACAAGCCAGGGACAACAGCCCTTCTTAGGAGCTGGTTTATTAACTGAAAGCTCAAAAACAAGCACAAAAGTCTTACCCCATTCTTAAGCTAGCACCAGTGCCAAATTCACCTGGTATCATTGAGTCCTTCCTGACTAGAGCAACGTCCCTAATCTCCAGAGGGTATGTCCCTAATCACCAGGGGATACTCACAGAAAAACCTGGAGCACTGAGTCTCAGAGCCCAGATCAATTCACTCAGTGCCTTGGGGTTTTCTGTGCACTGTACACATACCCTCCATCTTCCCTGTAAGAGGCTCTCACTCACTACAATTTTCTTATGAATTCTTATTTTATTATTCCTTGTTTTCTCTTCCTGTTGCTTTTTGTAGGAGAAGCAGTTCCTTCATACTCAGCTGGTGCTACTAATTAACCACACCTATGGTTGCCAGCTCTCCGGGATTGTCCTGGAGTCTCCAGGAATTAAAGTTTAATCTTTAATTAAAGATTATGTCATGTGATTAAATCTCCAGCCAAAATGGCCAGACCCCATCCCAGCTGTGGCAGGTAGGGCTAATTGGACTGTTGCTAGCTAGCTCTAGGCCTCCAGTTCTTAAAGGGGCAAGTCACCCTATCACACCCATGTTAGCTGGATTCAAGATAGCTAGGGTAGGCTAGTCCATGCATAGCTTATGCTGTGTAACTGTATCTTAAATATCTCTCAGTTCCTATGACAGAGCACCACACTAAGTAGTTGAGCATTACACATTCACTTCAGCCAGCAAAGCTTGTCCCAAGCCTCATGGGTTCACCCAACTCAAATCCCCATATGAGATGGCATGTGTAGTGAACCATGTACTATGATCATTCTTAGCTAGGAATTTTGTACTCAACATCACTGAACACAGCTAGGGTTGCTTCATTTACAAAACTACCCTTTTCCTCTTACAGGATGATTTAAAAGTGTAACTAGTGAGAAAGTTTTTATCTCTTCAAGGTATGGGGGGAGGTGTGCTGGGTGTGGGGGTTTTTTTGGTTTGTTTTTTGCAATTCTCTTGTAGATGGCTGAAAAATAGACATTTCCTTATTTCCTTTTCTTAGCTTTTATGAGAGGATACTAAAGTGTTTTAATAAGCCACACAGATAAGGAAGCTATTGTTCAAGATAACAGTGTTATGTTCCAAAATGTCCTTGTATTATCATCTGTAAAATAAGTGAAAAAGTTAATCTTTTGCTTGGAGATATGCTAATACCCATGAAGTATTTTAAAATGGTGATAAGGCCTTTTAGTCATTTTATGTACTGTACATTGTGTTAAAAAACATTGGTATTGGGCAGATTTTAAAAGTAGGAAGAAAAGTGAAATAATGATCTTAATGTAAATCTTTAAAGTAGTGCATCTTTTTATTTGGTTGTTCAAATTACATTCTCCCATGGCTTTGGGTTATTGACCAAGGCTAAACTATGCATATCTGAAAGCAATAATGTTTGCTTTCTTTCATGAAGCATTAATGAGAACTTGTAAAGTACTACTACAGAAATTTCCTTCCATAGTACTTTATTTTGTGAATAGCGCCATTTTCTTCAAAAATGGCAGAATTTCCCTCTCCTCCATTTTTTGGGTCTTTTTCAGTAGCAAAAAAAGAAAAAAATGGAGGGAAAAGTAGAAAGTAGAGAGAGATTCAAACTAAAAAAATAATTCAGAAAAAACTAATTTAAAAAAAGCCTTCAGAGCAAAAATATTTTTGAAAATTATCATGATTTTTTTTTTTCATTTCTTGGCCAGTTCTAATGCAAAATCATAATTGGAGAGATCAAAGATGGAGAACAAGTTGAACAAGAGAAAAAATAACTGAAGGAGGAATCAGAAGAAGAAAAGTCCTGTGGCTCACAAGAAAAGGAAGGTTGTTCCAATAATAGTGAGGCGTGGCCAGAGTGTGAACTGGTTTTGAAAGAGAAAACAAAGGCAAAGAAAACAAACTCTTTGGGCAGAGACTATATTTTTGTTGTGTGTATGTACAGTACCTAGCACAATGGGGCCTATGCTGTGACTGAGGCATCTAGATACTACTGCAATGCAATACTATATAAGATAAAGGTAAAGGCATTGTAGGCTTGCAGATGAGTTTGAATATGAGCAAAGAGAAGTCATGCTAATAAAGAGGGTAAGGAGAGGATTGACATGGCTGGAGCTACAGGAGAGGGAGATGATGAAATTATGCTTTCTTCATTGTCATGCTACAGACCCATACTTTTAGTTCTGGCTGTGACTAGTTCTGTCTCCTGTATACCAATCAAGATGGCAGCCAGCTAGACAGACAAGACACTAACTGAAGTGCATAAAGAACTGCTGTCTAGGTGGCTCAGCCAAAGCAAGAACTACATGCATTCCAGTTGTGTGGTTCCATCAGAGATGAAGATCTCAGTGAAGGCAGTAGTAACATATTCCCTTCCAAGTTCTGTGTTTGCTTGTGATGCATTGTGCCTTGTGCCAGTAGGCTGGCTCCCTGGTCATTGATGCAAGTAGCTAATCATCACTCCCACTTTCCTTGAATTGTTTTTTTCTAACAAGATTTAGCCTTTTGTGTATGTATGTTTTTGTATATAAAATCCATCAAGTTCCAGCCCAAGAAATCAATTTTTCCTTTAATATCTTATCCAATTTACTTCTGACTGCATTAACATTCAGCAGCTAGTCTCACTCTTCAACTTTGGATACTTGATTTCATGTCTTGTAAATTGTAATTAATCATTTCCTCGCTACTGTGAAAGGTATTACAACAACATCTACACTGTCTATGGATTTTTACCTGTTTAAATACAACTGAGATTTTATTGACCTTAATTGTACATATTGTTTGAACCAACAAGGTAAAAAATTAAAGGAGCAATCTTTCTGATGAGTGGAACTGTCACAGTTTCTGACTGAATCATTGGTTTATTTAAATTTGCAACTGATCCTACAAATATAGACACAGGAAAGGAAACTGCCAGCTAGAAATAAGAAAATCAAGATTCGTATTCACTTCTGGTATAAATTCCCTTAATTTAAACAGAGTTTTATCACATTATATCAGAGGTGAAATGATCCTCAGATTTTCTCTGTGGGTTTCTGGGTACCACTGGGATTTTTTTTCCTTTTCAATTTCACATCCCCTATTGCCTGTGGCAAGAAAACTGTTGTGACATAACCCAAATTCTGTTCATTAGTCCCAGCATGGATGAATTTACTCACAAAGTAAGTATGTTGTTTACTAGATACTTGTACAAAATTCTTTTTTTCCCTCATGTAATGGTACAATCTTTAATATATAGTCCTGTTTCATATAGTTTTTCAAAAATACTAATTGAAAAAGACAAGTATAATACATACAAATTTTCCTGAGTTAACATCCAGTTGAAATGAATAAGCATTTTATACATCAAACATGGTTCTTCCTATATACTTGAAGAGTAAGTTTTGGGGAAGGGGTATATTTTTCTTCTGTACAGCTCCTAGCACAATAGGATTCTGGTCCATAACTAGGTTCTTAGGTACTATGGTAATAAAATAAGAATACAGCACTGTTTGTATTGGAAGGTTCGCTCTAATAAAACTGACTATAAAATGCTAATCCCCTTTTTTCAATCCCAAATCAGGACCAAAAGAAAAAAAAAAGTGTTGTTTTTTTTTTAAATTATGGGATACATATGGGATATATCAGAGACCTGCTTTGATACCCTAAAATTAAATGAAGAAGAGAGGAAATACAATTCAGTTGTATTGTTTACTGGAGTTATTTAAAATCTACACCAGAAAAAGCAAAACTACCTAAAATTCAAGTTTATTTACATGAACTCAAAAATAAAGCCAGCAACAGAGAGTTGTAACACAAAAACAGCCACTTTATCCCCAGATTCAACATCTTCCTCTGTAATTGCCAATTATCTACTCACCCTCCCACACTACACGATTTCCTTCTCAGGAATTTTCTCCCAGCATGCCTTGGGAATGGGTCTTTAAATTTGTCTGAGAGGAGCACCTGCCTCCTTACAGTGGCCATTTTGCAAATGACTGGTAGGTGGTACATCTCCTTCTCTTCTAATGGGTAAGTGTTCCTAATCCCTGATTTTCTTTCTTCCCAGTTGTTTTAGGGAAAGTTTCATATCCACACAGATCCTTTCTGGCTTAAATATAGTTTTATATTTCAGAAAATTAAGTATGTTTCTTTCATGTTTGTGATTTTCAAATAGCTATTTTCTAGAATTTCATGGTAAAGCAAAATTTGGGTGGGATGAACTTGCCTGATACAAAAGAGCAGATAGTCTGGTGTGAAATTATGCTGAAAAATATTCCCACCCTTTGCTCAGTTTTGCTCTATATTTTCTCTTTGAATTGTGTGTATTCACCAGTTACACTAGTATTCTCCTTCTGTGGGCCAGAAGGGCACTTACTCTAGGCTCCCAGCTCCTAAACCATCATCTCTCTTGTGGGAGGATGTGCATTTCTCACCTTTCTGATTGGGGTATTTCCAGACTGCACAGATCCCTTGCTATACTGTGATATCCCCAGCAAAAGAGGAGACTGCCTAAGCATGCCTGCTTCACTTCTCTCCTCAGAGAAGCTAAACAGTTGTGATTGCCCACAGTTATAATTATCACACAGTTTTTCTATGCAGGCACATTAATTCTCATGGTGAAAGCATTACAGAGAAAGCATGCTAAAAACAATTTAATGCACCCCGAGCCCGCCCACCCCATGTATGCTGATAAGTTTACTAGAGATCACCCCCTGACTCCAACAAGGACTCTTTAAACCCCAAACAGGAGGTTTATTGTTGGTAGGGCTGTCCCTAGGGAGGTGCAGGGTCTGGGGTAGAAGAGAGAAATCCATCACTTCTGGGGCTGGCTGTGCCAGCCAATTGTGCCTGCCTGCAGACCCCCTCCCTCCACCCCAAAGCGTGTGGCCCAGAGCAGTTTCCCCAATTTGCCATACACTACGGATGGCTCTGACCTTTGGTCACCAGTTTGTAACCATTTTCCTCCTCACAACTAGCCTCCCGAATAAGTTAGAGTCCCTCCTTTATCCAGTTTGGGCCGTTGAAGATACTGTGAATAGGTAATAAGCTAGGTAGTGGTTTTCTCTTCAAGGCGTAACTTCAAAGGGAAGGCTACAGAGCTGTGTAATTTGCTTTCCATTCTTTCCAAGTATTTCCTGGGAACCTCACTCAATTAAAAATTAAATCTTGTCTAGGCCATTGCTTTTATTAAAAAGTCCTTTGAAGCACATTGGTCCTGTCTTCTCCTTAGACTTTCCCCCAATATTATGTAAATATTTGGATATTTAATACCATGGCCTCCTAAAATAATTAAACTTAATCCAATAAGGTTTAATTTAATTCAATAAGCTTTGTCCAGGATATTGTCATGTTTGTCACAAGCACATCCACAGAGAGTGTCACACATCTGGCTTTGTCATGTGGTGAATCTGCCTAGATATTTCCTAAAGCTACAATCATTTTCTTACACATACAGAGAGCTTGTAAAGGAACTGGAAAAAAAATTGTAAAAGAAAAGAATAAGAGCCAAACTTTACATACAGCTTCCTATTTCATGCTAGTCACAAATACCATTAATACATTCTCTGAAGGTTTTAAAATTGTTTAATCAGTTTCCGGCTGCAACAGAAATAGAAGAAAGTAGCACCTGAGCTTATTCAACAAGAATGACAACCAAGTACTAAATAATGAGACTCAAAATATCACTCCCAAAGTCATAAGACTGAGGGTGCTCATGCTTCATTCCACTTCTGAGATCAAAAGAAAACAAAATCTACTGAAAACAATATTCCCCCTAATGATTTGTATGCCCTTTGGGGAACCTTTCACACAAGGCTCACACACCAGAGTAGTTAACATAATTGGAAACATCTTGTGTTTTTGTGACTTCTCTTTTCATTGCTTAAAAAAAAATCTGGTGAAAATATATCCTGATTGTCTCTGACAATAGAAAGAAAAATATTGCCCAGGGTTTAAAGAAAAGTGTGTGTGCATGTTGCCCTCAGCTTTAGGACAATATAAAACAATTTTAGGAGCTTCTTTTGCAGTTGAGTAAGTCTGTCTTTGTCAGATCTGAGATGCCTATTATAACAAATGTATGTGCTGCTGTCAGCAAAGAGCACAGTCTTACCTCATTAAAGCCAATGGGAATATTGCCACCAACTATGTTAGAAGCAGTATCAGAGTCGAACTTACATAAATTGCACACATACACAGTGGGAGTTGAGACAAGAACCCTTGTCCTCAAGTTCAAAAAAATATCTCTCCTACTTGAACTAAATCAGAACTTCTTTAGCTTAGAATTTTTCAAACAGAGGTCAGCAGAGGACTGGTTACCTACATTGTTCGGGTCCATATGCATTATTTCCAGTGATGGCATTGCATTAAAAGACCTCTAACAATACATTAAATAATTTTTAAAATATCTTCAACACATAAGAAATTGCTGATATTGGTACAAGGATAAGAATTATTTACAGTTCTGAATGGGAGGAAGTGGTCACGTGATACTGAATACAAAGAAGATGGTTCTCAGAAGAATCACTAGGGTTATCCATACTGAATGTGTGTAAGAACCCAAACTATTGCTAAATAGCAATAAGTACCTTAGATAATAAGTCTTTGGCGCAGGTACTATCTCTTACCATCTATTTGCACAGCACCTACAGCAATGGGGGTTTGAGCCTCAGTGCATCGTAATACTAATCAATAGAACTGGTACAATTTTTATTTAAACTATTTTTGTCTTTTTGACCAAAATGAACATATTTTCACAAAGAATAATTTTGGTCAAAAATTCATTTTTCAGTGGAAACGCTTCAAGAAGCAGCACACTGAATATTTTGGTAACTTTTTTTTTTTAAATCTGTTTTGTTATGGGGTGGGTGGGAAACACTTCCTTTTTAACTTGATCTGCCCTGAAGGAGGGAAAATAAAGGTAAAATAAAAAAAGGAAAAGAGTGTTAATGTCTTCTATGAGTCAGCAACAACACAAAGCCAGTACATTTCAATATTACCTCGGTTTCTGATCTTTGATCCTGGTATCACGGTATTACCTTTTCATCCTAAAGATGAACTTTGGAGACCGGGCAGGGCATCTTAAACAAAACAAAACAAAAAACAGGACAGAAAAGAGGTAGTTAGCTGCCCCAGAAATGGGATGAGAAAGAGGTCAGAGGTGGATAGAGGTGAATAAAAACCAGGGTCTATCATATTTCTTCCCCATCCCAGGGATAGGGATCTTCACTTATCACAAGATATGGCGTCCATGGGCCAGGGGCTGTGTTTCATTATCCCCACTTTGATTTCTAGGATTCTGTAAGTGGGGGAATCTTTTTTTCTTCCTTTCTTCTTCCCCACTTCTACCTGTGCTGTCTTGTATATTTATGTTTCTGAACTGGATCTGGTACGGATGCCTAACAGGTTTCTGCAGCGTGAACTCACACAACCAATTGAAGTAAAACCATGCACAATGGATTTTTTTCCCCGAAAAATGCTTGTATCAGGATTTAGCATGATAGTGTTGTGGTGTGAACAGGGCCTAATTGAGACTGATCTTTTATTAAGGGAGGTTTTTCAAATTTTTCACTTGACTTGAAAGGCTATGTTACCTCATGAATGAAAAAAGGTCAGCTAAGTATGAAGAGAAGAAACTGGCTCTCTAGCTACCCAATTGCCTTAGTGCATAATGGGAACCAGCTTCTTAAAGGATAACTTAAGCAATGAATTAATTGGAAAAAATTAAGTGGTAATCAGAAATGTTTGCAAGCAATGTATCACACGAAACCTTTCAGAATATGTTTTCAAAGAAGTTACAGTCTGAAATTCTACTTAACATGTTGGGTTGGCAGTCTCCTTCATTGCTGATTCAAGCCCTCCAAGGTCAAACCAACTTCACTTCAAGTATTGTTTTGGATGTTATCACACCAAATGAAACTTTTTCTGCTGTGAATGGATTGAAAAATTGGGATTATTTTTAGTGCTTCTAGATAAGAATAAAGGATATTGTGAGCTGGATGATACAATCCTTTTCAGGCAGGTGACTCCCTTTGAAATCGATAGGAATTTTTCATGCCAAGGGCTGCAGGATTGGAAATAAGCACATAAAATTGATTTCGCATTAATTTTTCTGCAGCTAATAGCAATTCAAACTTATATTATTTGTACAGTTAAGAGCTTTTTGACTCTGCTGTATACTGAAACTGTAATGAAAGGAGGAATATATTGTGCTCATTGTATGAAGAACAGCTTTCATCCCTGAATCTCAAAGTGCTTTATAAATATTAATTAAGCCTCATGACATCCTTCTGAGTTTAAGTATCAGATAGGAAAACAGAGCTTTTTATTTCAATCCTTGCATATGAAATGCATGGAACGAAGGCCCCAGTCCTGCAGTGAGCTTTGTTCAAGTGGACCCCCATAGAGGTGAATGGAGCTCAGTTTGTGGGGCCTTCTCTGCATGGGGCTCACTTAGGATGGAGTCCGAAAGATGAATGGAAGGTTTTGAAGCAAGTCACCACAGTCGTGGTATCACTTGGAGCGTAGCTTTCAAACGCTCACATAATGTTTGTCCTGTCTGTAGCCATGCTCTGCCCTGTCCATGAGACCTCGTCTGGTTCGTGAGTTTGGTTCTTTCCTTTGGTATTCTAGGTGTTTATTTATCTGCCACAAGTGTGTCTTCCCCCTGTCCCAGTTCCCGAAGACTTGCCCAAGATAGGCAAGATTTAGTCCTGCATCAGCAACAGCTTTTACATACATTATACAAAATTGCAATCCCAAAGGCCGACATCCTGCAGAACTAAATATAAAATATATTTTTCTCCAGGAAAAAAACCCTGTATTGGGACATATTAATTGTGTCTAGCTTTGAAAGGGCATCAGATATCAGGCCTTATAAATGGTAAAAAAAAATTTAAAAAATCTGGAAAGATGATTTGTGGCTATTTTAGCGGCTTTTAAGGCTCCATGTGAGCCCTGTATGGTTGGACTCATGGTAACAAACACACCTTGTTTTACAGGTGGAAGGATACAGAAGCTAGTCCTAATAAAATTAAAACTCTAAAACATACGTAAGCTTCACCACTTGTGAATGATGGGACCCTTTAAAACTCATGCGGATAAAACCTTTATAATTGCAAACTATACCAGTACGTATTCCCTATATACATACTGCAAATATACAAACTTCTATAAAAAGTGATTCACGTTATGCAAGTATGAGAGTACAAATGGCATGTTTACAATTTCAGAAGTAGTCTTAACTAATGAAATGTTCTGGGCATGGAGCAAAAACCGAAGTCTGGACCAGCTGTTATAGAAATGTTAATGTATATCTTTCAGGTTAGATTTCATCTTCTCTCTTTCTGTAAAGAACCAAATTGACTTCCTGATCTTTTGGGTTGGGGTGAGAGGTGAAAAGATGTTCATTCTCAATAATATTCTGATTGTAAGATGGACATATTGAGCAATACATTTAATCAATTCTTAATATAGTATCAGACTACTTGGAATAGTAGGCTTTGTGTAGTATCTACTGAAATAACCAGCCTTTAAAAGGACACAGGGTCAAATTTATTCTTAGAGTATTAAAATCAATGGAGAGAAAACAGGGATGAATTTGGTTAATATTTTTCCTACTGAATTTGCTAACATGTAAGTTATATTTACAAAATATTACTTAAAGTGCTATGCCCTGTTTTTGTAAACCTGTTAAAACTCCCCAAATAGATTTTTAAAAAGTGCTTTGCTCCCAAGCTATTTAGGATATATCCTTACACTAGAAACAGTATTTTAAAGTTAATAAAGAATAAAATATGCCCTGGAAAAAAATAATTCTCCCTTTTGTTAAACATACACATTAGATTAGATGCCTTTTTCATACAGTGCTTATCACCTTAGACAGAATTTATTCTGTCATAAGAGCAGATGGCTTGGTTTGATGGAATGTGTTTCATTCAAGGAAAGGATTGAATAGTTTGACAAAATGAATTTAGTGGGTGGATTAGACAAAGGAACACGACTTGTGTTATCTATAGAAAGCACCAACAAACTGATTTTAAAAACATTCGTATGGAATGGATTGGAGAGGTTTAAAACATGCACTTTATTGGTCAAACAGATTCAGAGGTCTGACAATCAGTAAAATGTGTCTATAGAACTCAAGGGGGGTGTTTTTCATCCAGCTGCATGCTCCATAAATTGTATTTTCTCATATGTTTGAAATGATCCCATCGGTACAATGCCATTCCCTCTCCGCATCCTTCCCACTCTCCATAACAGCCTCTTTTTTTAGTAAGACAAGAGAAAATATTTGGTGAAACTTCCCAACATGATTCTAATTTCAACAAGAAATGCATGGAGTCAGGTTCCTCATATCCATTAAACACATTCATTTTAGCAAGGCAGGATGGTCCATGGTTTAGGTAATCATCTAGAGCTTGGGAAAAACTGATTCAGATCCCACCTCTACTATAAACTTCCTATGTGACCTTGCCAAGTAACTTAGTCTGTCTGCGCCTTGCCAGTAAAATGGGGATAATACTAGTTAACAGGAGTGTGGAGAAGATAAAAACATTAACAGATTGTGAGGCAGTTGGATATTATGGTGATCGGGAACACGTAAGCATCTAAGATGGATGAAGGACTCCCATAAGTGCAGCACACACAGACGTCCCAGAACTAGAAGTTCTGTACACAATGCACTTGTAGCATGAGGCGAAAGGAGGGAAAGACTACTTTTGTTCTTCAGCAAATTATCATATATAAGGACTGCTGGAGGATTAATGTTATAAACAGAACCCATTATTCAATTTTTCAGAGAAAAACAAAGACCTAAAACGGTACAAAAGAAAATAATTTTCTCAAAACAAAGACATTTGTAGCTATGACTAAAGTTATATTTTACAGTTAGGATGATGTCAAGTGATTTCTATTCCTCATAGATGGAATATGTTGTTAGATAAACAGTAGCACAGCTGTATTTGCTACTAGACATAGTTAGTCCTCAAGGACCTACTTGAATAGTGCCAATGAACTTGTTGAAGGTTTAATTGAAGATAAGTGACTGTTACTGGTGTACATATTAAGCAAAAGCTTTCAAACTAAATGGCAGCTTTAGGTTATTTTTGTCATTTTTTAATAATCTGTTTTATTGCTTTTATCATTCTTTGTTTGTAGCTAATACCCCCATAAAAGTTCATGATGCTGCTTAATACAGCCATATTGAAGTGTTAGTAGATTGTTCAGGAATAATGTTAACTTACCAAATGTAATGAAGGTTCATTAACATTCATAAAACAGCTCATGCATATTTCATAAGAGACTCTAAACACGAAATGCGACATTTTTCCAAACATGGAAGTTCATGAACTTAAAATTTTTTAGGAATTGTCGTCATGAGCTTTAATTAAAGAAATATCAAAAAAAAAAGCTGATAGTTAATTTCTAAATGTTTGAACTCTTTTGAATAATATATTAATTAATTCATAATTCAGTATATCTTTAAGAAAACATTCCATATGTAGTTAATAAACAAGGGCCTGTTATGGGCTGGGCATAACCCACTACCCTTCATCCAAAAGATGCCATTAAGCTCCTTTATATAATTGGGGTAGCTGAAACAACTTCCACACAAAGTAGGCACATATCATTACTCAGAACAAAAGCAGATGCAAGACACATGTGGGTGAAGGGCTATCCTGGTTATTGTTTTAGGCGAAAGGTGAGTGTGTGAAAGGAGGAGGTGAAACACCACAGAAGGAGACAGATTAGGCAGCAAGGAATCACCAGACACAACCACAGAGGCACTAGTAGAGTGATCCTGAGAAAAAGCCAAAAGAGGGAGGCTAGGACTGTAAGCAAAGACACTATCTCCTGTTGTTTGATTCCATCTGTGTTCAAGGAAACAGGGCTTTGTATATCCTATGTACATAAACAAGATTGTCTCACGTCAATAACTATGATCAGTTTCTCCTCATAATGGAAACATCTGGAAGGATCCAAAAGAGGCCTTATCCTTTGAACATTTCTCATGCAGGGAATCCTTAGTCATGCATGCAGTTCCAATACCAGGGCTTTTTCTCATCATTATGGAATTACTTCTTTTGAGTGAGGGTTACTCCTCTGAGTAAGAATTGAAGGATTGGGCCCCCAAATGGTATTTTCCTCCAATCCTAGGAGTCTGATTCAGCTCTTGTTAATGTTGATGGATGTTTCAATGTAGGGTCCTAGTGTTTATAAAAGTGCGTAGCACTAAATGCGCTGAACAGCTATGGTTCACAGTAATTTGAATGGTCACATTCTGCGAATTCAGTGATGTTCATTATTGTTTGAGCAGTTTACACAGGTAAGAGACAAGCACTTAGTTATCAAATCTTCCAGTGATAACTGCACATGGCTTCTAGGAATGCTACTAGTAGTTGCCTATAAGTACCAGTAACTGCCTCTCTGTGTTCTAATAATGCAATTAAATTCCTGAATAAAAGTCACTAAAACTAAATAAAATGAAGACTGAGCTTCCCTAGAAATTGCCTGTGTTCAGAGCTACTTCTTTAAAAGCTGCTAATTTAAAAGTCTATTTTATAAAACCCTCTATTTCCTATTGTGTTTGGTCAATCACACCCATCCATTTTCCATTTATTTCCTCTACTCTCCAGTTGCAGTGACTCATTCCAAACCTAGTCAATGCCAGTCTGCTCATCAGCCGTTGAAGATGTCCGTGGATGATTCAAGATGCTCCTCCCACCAGGGCTAAGCACGCTGCCAGTGCTGCTGAAAAAAGAGCAAGTGCATCTCTTCACCCTTTTCAGTGTACATTTGCGTACTTCATACAACAATGAGTTGGTAGCACTTTTCGTTACAGAGGTGTCCACAAAGCTTTCAGATACTGAGGGCTAGGGAATGGTTGAAAGCTACAATCCATTCTCACGTGAAGAGAATTGCAGGGGCAGGGGGAGGAAACACATCACAGTAGAACCCCACGCACACAAATCAGCCTCCTGGGGATTCCCATGGAGAGCACAACAGAACAGTAGTTCTGCCACTCTGGGGTTAGGGTGCATCATGTTCTCTCTGCACCTGGCTAGCCAGGAAAAGGGGAGACCCAGGGCCTGTTCTCATTCCACCCCCTCCAGAGTTCACCTTTCCCAAACACACTGTGACTGGCCCCCCGCACAGAGGTGAGACAAGATGGAGGAAGGCTCTTGAGCAGGCCCAGACAAAATTTGTTCCTGAAAGATAAGTGATATGATTAAGGCATCCATAGTTCAGGACAAAATTAATTTGCAAAACAGTTAATAATTCATTAGCTTACAGTTGATCATAATGCATATAAATCATAATGAAAACGAGCAAAGACAGAGATGATTTTCCCACACCAGTATAATCTATGCTAAATCATGCTTTGCTTCAATTCTCAACCCCATTCAGGTTCCCACCTATCAGTCTGGCAGTTTCTCATTTTTTTAATGATAAAAATGGATGCTGCATTTTAAATTTGAGCTGTTTTGCTGACATTATCTGGATTTTTATATACACAGGTAGGAAGGCATTTAATGACTAGGTGGGAGGTCTGGTGATGTGACTTTCAGCAAAAGAACACTTTATGAAAGTTATATGTTGTTTTCATGCAATTTTAAATGTTTGAGGCTTATCTTCAAATTATGTGTAACCCTTTCTCCCACTGAGCTGCAGGAGAAGGGACCTGGCAGACAGTTGGACAGTTCATATGGGAGTGAGCATGGGTGGGATACTTTGAGAATGGGTGGGGTACTTTGAGAGTACCTGGCAGCTGGAGGCACAGAAACTGTCAGTCAGGAGGAGCCTCCAAAACTGTGAGTGGAATGAAGGCTTCAGAGGATTATAATAATAATATAAACTACTCTTTTCCTTAGTAGATCTCAAAGTTTTACAAAGGAGCTCAGAATCCTTATCCCCATTTTGCCAATGGGGAAAGTGAGGCACAGAGAAGCCAAATGCCTTGCTCAATGTCACCCAGCAGTAGAGCTGAGAATCCAACTCCAGGTCTCCTGAGTTCCCATCGAGCCTGCTATCCACTAGGCTACACTGCCTCCCATTGGCTTATTTTGGCTTTGATCAAGTGTGGGGGGGTAGAGGGCATTGCTCCCTCATGACCTGCTTGTCCTTCTGCCTGCCTCAGATGCTCCAGGCTGCCCCTACGTTGGAGATCTGGGGAGCTCCTCAAGCCCTCCTCCTACAGGCAGTCACAAGGATCGGGGCACAATGAGGGCTGACTGGCTTGCTTGCTAGAGACAATATATTTCTCTCTTGTTTTTCTTTTGTTCTCTCTCTCTATATATAGAATTATAGATATATATAATTAATTTATATATATAATTTTTATTACAGTTTAATTTATTACATTGGGTCCTTGTTTTATTAATCACAGAGGAGTCATTATAGGTTGAAAGAATTTGCTCCAATGCTGAGACAAATGCTCTAGCCCATATATAGAATAATAATAATCATACCTAGCACTTCTATAGTGCTTTTCAGCTGTAGATTTCAACACACTTTACAAAAGAGATCAGGATCATTACAGATGAGAAAGCTGAGGCACCAAGAGGGGAAGTGACTTCCCCAAGGTCTCCCAGCAAGCTAGCGGGAAAGCCAGGAACAGAACTGAGCCCACCTGAGTCCCAGTCCAGTGTTGTCACCATTAGGCCACACACCAATTTCCATGCACTATGGTGACCAGTCAACTATTTGGCACATGCCTCCTTTCTCATGCAGTAGGAGATCTATTAGGGGATACTTAGTGATGTCACAAACCTGAAATAGAAAAAAAAAAAAAAAGGTATTATCACCTATTATCTATGCTGGGTAGTAAAATTATTCACAGAAAGAACAGGAGTACTTGTGGCACCTTAGGATAACAAATTTACTTAAGCATAAGCTTTTGACTACAGCCTACTTCATTGAATGCATAGGGTGGAGCAGACAGTAGGAAGATAGATAGATATACACATACAGAGTATAACCTTTTTGTCAACTGTCTGATATGGGCCATCTTGATTATCACTACAAATGTTTTTTTTTTCTCCTGCTGATAATAGCTCATCTTAATTAAATAGCCTCTTAGAATTGGTATGGAAACTTCCACCTTTTCATGTTCTCTGTTAGTCTATATATCTATCTTCCTATTGTCTGTTCCATTCTACGCATCCGTTGAAGTGGGTGCTAGCCCACAAAAGCTTATGCTTAAATAAATTTGTTAGTCTCTAAGGTGCCACAAGTACTCTTGTTCTTTTTGCGGATATAGACTGACACAGCTGCTACACTGAAACCTAAAATTATTCAATTCCAATTGAGCAGGATAAAACTAAGTGCCATAAATGAGCTTCACTGCTGTTATGAGTTACAATAAGTGTGGGGCTGGCCTTACAGATAAGTAGTAACATTACTAGGAATGTGTGTTTAGTTTTGTAAATCTTCATCAATTACTCAAGTTATCTCTAGGGGAAAAAAACCGAGTATAAAGTTTCCAAGGAAGTTGTCTTCCTGATAAAATACTCTCCATGAAACAAGCAAGGGTAAATGGATGCTCCTCCCAAATCGCCTGGACTTGTTTAAATGTTCACTCAGTAATTTTATTCATAATGAGGAAATCATTTCAAACACTGTTTACTTTTTGGATAAAAGCCATCCCTTAATAATCTGCACTCTTTGGAGAAAGGCCCCTAGCTACTGAAGACTTTTAAGCTATGATAACAACTATCGTGACCAAAACAATTTTCTTTAATTGGGAGATATCAGAATTCAGAACCCATATCTAATAGTAGGTCCAGGCTTCAGTTCTTCAACCAGGATGTTTAAGAGGGGAAGTGGGGACACTAACACAATATTTCAGTTGTTACATGTGGCTCCCATTTGTGATTTCTCAAGACACAATTATATGCACCCAATCTAACTAGGTTAGTACACTACCAAGATAATCCTTTATCTGCAGCACACCATCCTTGTCTTGATGTCACAAACCTGAAACAGAAAAAATACAGACTAACAAGGCTGCTACTCTGAAACCTAAAATTATTCAATTCCAAATTAACAGTTGAATAGCTCAAAAATTCTCCATCAATCACAATTCTCAGGCCAAAGTCTGCCTGGATTCAGATGCCCTGGAAGTCCATGTTATTCAATGGGCCATCACAAAACAAGGAATAAGCCAGTTGCCTTTGCTTGGATGGTGGTTGTTAACTGTATGAGCTGAGTGAGTGTGGGTATAAACTGCTTGCATTAGCAGATGCTTGTGATTTCCTGCACATAACTTATTATTAATCCCAATGATCCAACCCTCTGTCACCTTCCAAATGAATACTCTAGGTTCAAAGCTTTTATACACTTACCTACACTTATCCAACACATACAAATGATTCTTGGTGGAATCAAGTTATAAGAAGTCACCTTAGAATACACAATGCTTGTTTTAACTATGTCAGATTAACAGACCTGATTCTTTATTGCCTTGGACCTGCAGTGTCATTTATATCCATTGGGTGTAAACCATTATTATTCTGGTTTTGGTAGCATTTTACATGCACCTGGCATTCCCTTTGCAGAGGTTAAATGGTTACATTATGTTCAAGATAGTAGAGAACGAGTTCAAGCATGTTGTAACTGTCCATATATGTTCAGATTTCGATTATGCTGCATTATAGACATACTTAACTATGAGTTATTTTAACTTGCAAGACACTAGAATGAATGCATGATATACCTTTAAGAAATGGAAGCAAAACAATTTTGGAACTAGGCCTAACCAATTTAAGAAATAGCCTGGGTTCTTGAGATTTGCAGACTTCGGATCTTTTCTTTTACATTCAGAATTTTTTTAAAAAAATGTTGGAAAAAGAGTTTCTGCCTAAGTGGATTTCCTTTGGAACCTCCAAAAGGACTTAGTGCCATTTAAATTAGGGCTGTCAAGTGATTTTTAAAAAATAATTGCAATTAATCGCACTGTTAATAATAGAATACCATTTATTTAAATATTTCGGATGTTTTCTACATTTTCAAATATATGGATTTTAATTACAACACAGAATACAAAGTGTATGCTGCTCACTTTATATTTTTTTTATTACAAGTGTTTGCACTGTAAAAAGACAAAAGAAATAGCATTTTTCAATTCACCTTGTACAAGTACTGTAGTGCAATCTCTTTAACATGAAAGTTTAACGTACCATGTAGAATTATGTACAAAAAATAATTGATTAAAAATAAAACCATGTGAATTTGTAAAGCCTTGGGAGTCCATTCAGTCCTGTTTCATGTTCAGCCAATCGCTAAAAACATTTTTTTTTTACATTTGCAGGAGATAATGCTGCCTGCTTTTGTACATCATTACTTGAAAATGAGAACAGGCATTCTTGTGGCACTGGTGTAGTCAGTGTCACAAGATATTTATGTGCCAGATGCAGTAAAGATTCATATGTCCCTTCATGCTTAAACCACCATTCCAAGGAACATGTGTCCATGCTGATGAAGGGTTCTGCTGCTCTATAACAGTCCAAAGCAGGGCAGACTGACACATGTTCGTTTTCATCATCTGAGTCAGATGCCACCAGCAGACAGTTGATTTTCCTTTTTGGTTGTTTGGGTTCTAGAATTTCCACATCGGAGTATTGCTCTTTGAGACTTCTGAAAGCATGCTGCATGCCTTGTCCCTCTCAGATTTCGGACAGCACTTCAGATTCTTACACCGTGGGTCAAGTGCTGTAGCTGCCTTTAGAAATCACACATTGGTACCTTCTTTGCATTTTATCAGATCTTCAGTGAAAGTGTTCTTAAAATGAACAACATGGACTGGGTCATCATTGGAGAGTGCTATAACATGAAATATATGCAGAGTGCAGGTAAAACAGAGTAAGGGACATACAATTCTCCCCCAAGGAGTTCAGTCACAAATGTAACTAATGCATTATTTTTTTAACAAGTGTTATCAGCCAGGGAGCATGTCCTCTGGAATTGTGGCCAAAGCATGAAGGGCCATACAAATATTTAGGATATCTGGAACATAAATACCTTGCAATGCCGGCCACAAAAGTGCCATGCAAATGCCTGTTCTCATCTTCTGGTGACATTGTAAATAAAAGGGCAGCGTTATCTCCTGTAAATGTAAACAGATTTGTTTGTTTTAGCCACTGGCTGAACTAGAAGTAGGACTCAGTGGACTTGTAGGCTCTGAAAGTTTTACATTGTTTTGTTTTTTGAGTGCAGTTATATAACAAAAATAATCTGCATTTGTAAGTTGCACTTTCACGATAAAGAGATTTGTATGAGGTGAACTGAAATACACTATTTTGTGTATCATTTTACAAATGCAAATATTTATAATAAAAATATGCACTTTTATTTCAATTACAACACAGAATATAATCTATATGAAGATGTAGAAAAACACCCAAAATATTTAATAAATTTCATTTGGTATTCAGTTGTTTAATAGTTTGGTTAAAATGGCCATTAATCATGATTAATTTTTTCAATCACAATTAATTTTTTTGTTAATTGCATGTTAACTGAAATTCATAGCCCTAATTCAAATCGTTCTTCATGACTGACAACATGGTGGTTTGCAATGTTAGTGAGATGGACTTTGCAAAATAACAAAGAATGAGTTCACTTGTAACGTTTGTTATTAGCAGGTCATACCCCCTATTCTCCTTCAGTATTGATCTTATACAATAGTAAGGCTAATATGTTAACTTTACATTGAATCAAGAATCAGAGGGGTAGCCGTGTTAGTCTGGAATTGCAGAAGTGACAAAGAGTCCTGTGGCACCTTAAAGACTAACTGAAATTTTTTCAGAGCATGAGCTTTCGTGGGCTAATACCCACTTCGTCGGATGCATGCAGTGGAAGTATCCAGGGGCAGGTATAAATAGGTAGGCAAGAACCAGGTGGGAGATAACAAGGTTAGTCCAATCAGGCTGAACCAGCTTGTTATCTCTAATCAGGGAGGGTGAGGTGTTCCTCTAGCAGCTGAACTGGAGGTGTGAATAGCGAGAGAAGAGAAGCTGCTTTTGTAGTTAGCTAGCCATTCAAAATCTCTATTCAGTCCCAAATTGATTGTGTCAAATTTGCAAATGAATTGCAGCTCTGCAGTCTCTCTTTGCAGTCTGGACTTGAAGTTTTTTTGCTGCAAAATGCTGACCTTTAAATCTTCTATGGTGTGTCCAGTGAGGTTGAAGTGCTCTCCTACAGGTTTTTGAATATTGCCATTCCTGATATCTGATTTGTGTCCATTTATCCTTTTTCGTAGGGACTGTCCAGTTTGGCCGATGTACATAGCAGAGGGACATTGCTGGCACATAATGGCGTATATTACATTGGTAGATGTGCAGGTGAATGAACCAGTGATGGTGTGGCTGATCTGGTTTGGTCCTGTGATGGTGTTGCTGGTGTAGATGTGTGGGCAGAGTTGGCATCGAGGTTTATTGCATGGATTGGTTCCTGAGTTAGAGTTATTATGGCGCGGTGTGCTGTTGCT